>JANIPM010000007.1:9330421-9349035 GCA_027478405.1 Erythroxylum cassinoides
AAAATTTGGATGTAGTGTTAATTTTAGTTTTTGAAAGATTTTTAGTGATTAGGTGATGTAAAAGTGATGTTGGAGTTGAAACTTCTATACACATCTAGATAGATTCATCAAAATGGCCTTCATGAAAATTATAGTTCTTCCTTTACCTTTCTAACGTTATATAGTATGAAAATTATAAACATCTGAGCTGAAAGTCAGGGTCCTTATAAGGGAAGATGTTCAAAAGTGAAGTTACTCTTCTGTCTTTTACTTCTTCTGTGATGACGTCATCTCCTTCTGTGTTTCGCTCCTTCTGTGTGTCACTCTTTCTGTGTTTTGCTCCTTCTGAGTTTCGCTTCTTCTGTTTTTTTGTTCCTTCTATGTTTTGTTCCTTCTGAGTTTCGTTCCTTCTGTGTTTTGTTCCTTTTTTATTTTGTTCCTTCTAAGTTTCGCTTCTTCTGAGTTTTGTTCCTTCTGTGTTTTGTTCCTTCTGAGTATCGCTTCTTCTGTGTTTTGTTCCTTCTATGTTTTGTTCCTTCTGAGTATCGCTTCTTTTGTGTTTTGTTCCTTTTGTGTTTTGCTCCTTCTGGGTATCACTTCTTTCGTATTTTGTTCCATCTATGTTTTGTTCCTTCTAAGTTTTACTTCTTCTGAGTTTTGTTCCTTCTGTATTTCATTCCTTATGTGTTTTGCTGACACGCCTTCTTCTTTGTTTTGTTGACAAGCCTTCTTCTTTGTTTTGCTAACGTGTCTTTTTCTGGGTTTTGCTCCTTCTGGGTTTTACTTCTTTTGTATTTTGCTGACGCGTCTTCTTCTGAGTTTTGCTGACATGTCTTCTTTTGTGTTTTACTGATGCGTCTTCTTCTGTGTTTTACTAACGTATCTTCTTCTGTTTTTTGTTGACATGTCTTCTTCTGTGTTTTGTTGACGTGTCTTCTTCTAGGTTTTTCTCCTTCTATGTTTTACTTCTTCTGTGTTTTGCTGATGCGTCTTCTTCTGAGTTTTGCTGACGTGTGTTCTTCTGTATTTGCTGACCCGTCTTCTTCTATATTTTGATGATGTGTCTTCTTCTGGGTTTTGTTCCTTTTGGGTTTTACTTCTTCTGTATTTTGCTGACGCGTCTTCTTCTGAGTTTTGTTGACGTGTCTTCTTCTGTGTTTTACTTCTTCTGTGTTTTGCTTCTTCTGTCTTTTTACTTCTTCTGTGTTTTGCCTTTTCTGAGTTTCGCTTCTTATGTCTTTTTTTTCGTCTAGCCATAACTTCTTCTCTAGGCACCCAAATGAATTGATTCTTAAAATATGGGACTCGTAAGACATTACCCTACATCTCCACCTAAAAATCGTAGCCATCTGAAATGAATTGAGAAAGATTGAGTGAGAAATGTGGAATAGGTACAGTGAGTGTGCTCTTAAATTTTACGAACTAGGGTTATTCCACTGAACATACTTCAGTGTTTTGATTATGTCTGGATCTATAAGATTCCAAATGAGTAATGAATTGTGATTTCGATAGTTTTAGTGAGGCATAAACCTAAGTATGAATCATACTTAGATGAGTTTTGATATGAGACCGATTTTGTGATGAAATTGATGAAAAATACCCAGGACTGTCATGAACATGCATTATACATAAGTTATTTTATACATGTGCATCATTGGATACTTATGATTGTGGAGATTGTGATATTGTGTATATTATTTGTTATAAAGGAGTAACTGGAACGTCAACCTCCAGACATTGCCGGATCTTCCACGCATTAGCTTCAGGAGAAACTTGTGAGTAACCTAGACGGTCTCACTTAATTACTTGTTTGCTTAGACTATATTTTGAATAATGAACGAATGAGATTGGATTATGGGTTCCTGACAGAAGGTCCGATGACTATGAAATATGGATAGTGATATTGAAGTGCAGCTTGAATGTGAATGTGGAGACCTAAATGCTTATAATGTGATTGATTGCGGTACATCTATTTCCATTCATGAATGCATGAAATATAATGGGAGTTGTGACCAGAGTAGCCAACGATCAGAGCTTAAAGCTTAATGTGTGGAAATGAGCCTCGAGTTCAAAAATGTTTCAGAGCCTCAGGCTCAACGTATAATGAGCCCTGTATCCTTTTTGGATAAGGGACAGTTATTAATGAGCTCGGTATCCAAAATGAGTACGGGACAATTCAGGCACTCGATCACAACAACGTAACAATTGGAAAAGAGTCTCATGAATATTTCACATGCATTTGGTTAGGTATGTTTGATTGATTGAAATGCATGAATTGCTTCTGCTTAAGTGAAAAAGTGATACTTATGTAAAGTGTAAAGTTGCGAAATAATTGTTGGGTGAATTGATGTGTTGCATGAATTGAGTAAACCATCAATGATGGTTACCTCATTGAGTTCGCAAAACTCATCAAAATTGTAACATTGTCTTTTCAGGACCGAGAGATGACCCTAACTACTGAGAGGCTCCACTACCGTGTAGATTGTGCTTTAACAAGAGAAATGACTCAAAGGTCGGTTGGCTAGTATTTTTGAATGGCTTGGATAGATTGGAGATATTTTCCTCTTTCTTGTAGTATATTTGTACTAGGTTTTGTTAATGTAAAAAAGGGTTGAAAAACACAATGTAGACTCTTGGTTTGAGAAATGAAATGAGGAAAAAGTTGGTTTTAAAATGTTGTGATTTTCTATTGATGCTTATTAAAGTGATGAATGATATGATGCCACATGAAGTGGGATTCGTACCAGAATAACCTCCGGGAGTTCCGGTGGGTACCCTGAGGTAAGGGGACACTATATTTAGGTGGTATCAGAGCATGGTTGGCATCTATTGGGACATATAGGAATGTTAAGCATGAAATGTTATGAAAAAAGCAGATAATGATTGAAGTTATTGTTTGTTATAGGTCATCCGCTCTAGGTGATCAAATTGATCAACCAGCTGACCAAGGATCAGTAGGAGCCAATAGGGAGTCCTCGGTACCTCGATATGAGGAGATGCCTCCTAGAGTTCCCGAGAGAAGTGAGAGGAGGTATGATAGGCTGCAGAAGCAGGGAGTTGTGGACTTCTATGGCAGCATAGACCCTGCTGAAGCTAAAGGATGGCTAGAGAGGACAGAGAGGGTATTTGATCAGATAGACTGCGAGCCTGATGAGAAATTTGACTATGCAGTATTTTTACTGCAGGGCTCAACTTACCAGTGGTGAAAAACTGTTCCAGGCAATACCACCAGGCCTTGCCAGTTGAAGTGGGAAGACTTTCCAAGAGTCTTCAGAGACAACTACATGCCCAAGATCTATCTAGACATGAAGATGTAGGAGTTTTTAGAATTGAAGCAAGGTAGGATGTCAGTGGCTAAATATGAGGTCCGATATAATAAATTGATGGGTTATGCTATTGCTTTGATCCCTACCGAAGAAGACAAGTGTAGGAGGTTTGAGAATGGACTTAATATGGAGATCAGAACAAGGTTGACGCGGTCAAATATAGGTACTTTTCTTGAGTTGAGAGCTGCTTCAATTAGAATTGAGCAGCTGATGGTGGAGAAACAAGCTGAGACTGGGCAAGGCTCTAGAGGAAAGAGGCCTAGTGAGAGTCTAGGAAGTTCTGGCAGGAGCTTCAGTAAGTGCCAGAATAGAGCCTTCAGATCATCAGGTGGATCTAGGCAGTCAGGATTTAGGCAGAGGGGCAGGTTTTTACAGACTAGCAGTGGGAGAGGCTCAGCTCAGAATCAGTATCCAGTTTGTGAATATTGTGAGAAGAGGCATGGTGGTGAGTGTTGGAAAATGACTGGAGCTTATCTTAGATGCGACTCCATGGACCACCAGATCAGAGATTGCCCAGATACTTTGGGAACACAGTCTGCTGTCAGTGGGTACAGGTATTGGTAGTGACCATAAAAGGCCTTTGTAGAAGTATTGTGAGCTACTTCCCTTCTTTTAAAACCTCCGTCGTGTCTAAGACCACAAAGTCTACAGGGACAATCAATCCTTCAACCTTTTCTAACACATGTTCCATTATTCCTTTTAGATAAGAGATTGACCTATCAACTAATTATAAGCACATATTATTAAGTCTTAACTATCCTATATTCAATTTCTCATAAATAAAGTGAGGTATAAGGTTTATACTCGCTCCAAGGTCAAGCATACCCTTAACCTCATCCCCATTACCTATTGATACTTTCACCATAAAACTCCCTAGATCTTTCAGTTTTAGGGGTAATTGATGCTAAAGCACTGCACTCATTACTTCCGAAACTATTGCCTTCTCGTTAGTCTTCATTACTTGGTGCTTAGTTCCTTGAAGAACTTCTCATATGCCAGAATGTTCCTAATCACATCTAACAAGTATGAAAACTATGTATCTTGTTTTGATTCCTTAAAATGGCTTGTATACGAAATTGGTGGTCTATAAGGATCCATTATTTTATGCAGTTTTTCTCCTTCATTGTCCTTGGTGTCATGCTTAAGATTTTCTCCTTTTTGAATGTGACTAGAAGAGTCGTGCCCATTGCTTACCTCCTTTTATTCATCTTTTTCTCTTATGAGGCTCTCCTCCTCTTAATTAGCAGCATCAGATAGCTTAGGAAGAATCTCAATGTGATTTTTAATCACCCTTCCACTTCTTATAATAGTAACTACTTGGGGTTGCTCGGGTTAACAAGGCAAATTTTCTTTTTGATTGTTGTGTATTTGAGTAACGAGTTACCCCACTTGGATCTCAATCCTCTTTGCAGATGCCTTAAAAGAGTCGAATCTCTTATTGTTTATTTCTTGATTTTGAATGACGACCTGAATAAACTCATTCAGGCTTTCTTCTAAACAAGGCTTGCTTGGTGGGTTTTTATTTGAGGATTGCCTTTGGTAATAATTGGCCTCAGAAAATTTTGGCATTGTGGTTAGGATTGCATTGGTGGATTATTGGTCTTCCATGAAAAATTGGGGTGGTTTCTCTAACCAGGATTGTAGGTGTTTGAATACAGATCATTTCACTCTCGTGGATGAATTAAGTTAGTTCACTTGTTCTCCCACATCTACAAAAGGCTCGCAAGAATATGAACAAACATTAGCTCCGTAACCATAAGTTCCACATATACCGTATACCTCTTGATTTGGAACATTTTGGGGTAGTCTTATAGTTAGCATCTTTATATGCCTTGTTAACTCAGCTAACTCCATAGCCAGTTCTTGATTCGAGCTCAGTTCACAAACTCCAACTCTTCTTTCCCTTATGCTCTTTTATTGAGAATTGGCCCTTAACATTTCAAAGATTTCATATGTTTCTTTAGTTGTTTTCTCTCCCACAATGCCTCTTACTGCATTGTCTATTGTGTACTGAAACTGTTGTGTTAATCCATCATAGAAGAATTGGTTCTACATGTGAAGCAGAAAATGATGGTATGGACATTGTATGAGCAAGAGTTTGAAGCATTCCCATTCCTCATGGAACGATTCTCCCTCCATCTGAGTAAAGGTTGTTATCTTGGTCCACAACTTAGAAGTCTTTTGAAGGGAGTATAACTTTCTTATGAATTTTTTGTACACCTCCTCCCATGTAGTTAATGAATTGGGTGGAAGGGTCATTAGTCATACTTTGGCCTGATCCTTTAATATGTATGGACAGTATCTCATTCTGAGTTGATCTTCATTTAAGCCATCCAAAGGAAAGGTTTGTAGAGTGGTATAGAATTCCTGAATGAAGTTCAAAGGGTCTTCATTAGTAACCTTATAGAAAGATGGCAGCATGTTGTAGTGGACATTCTTCAATTCAGAGTTCCTAGCTGCCTCTCACAAACGTATGCATAAAGTGACATTACCAATCACTGGTCTAGCATACTCCTTCATTACTAACTACTTTTACCCATCTTTTGGTTATTAACTTGATCTTCTCACTTGGGTTCCTCGTGATCATCTTCAAAGTGGCCTTAAGGTCTTCGTATTCGATGTATGTTATCAACAAAAGGGACGGTTTCACTATCTAGAGATCTCCTTCCTATCATGAACTAAATGAGTTCACTTCTTAGAGATCTCCTTCGTAGTAGGGACTAACTAAGGGAATGCTAAATCAATGACAAAAATTGAACAAACAAATCAACGAAACAACACAATAAAACATGTATGCATGAACAAATAAAAATAACCAAAATTAATTTAAGTCTAAACGTTAAACATCTTCCCTGAAAACGACGCTAAAAACTTGTTATACCCAAAATAAGTTTTAAAAATACCTAGGTTATCCTACTCGTAAGTATACGAGGTAGTTGTAGTTGATTACCTAGGGCCATCTCCCATAGAGATGAAATTGGTTCACTTAAATTAATCTTGAACAAAAATAAGAATAGTTGCAATCGTAAACATTCTTTCCTGATTTGTTGAGTGAAGGCTTTAAAGAAAATCAAAAAATTAAATTGAAAAGTAAACTAATTTAACTGGAAGCAAAAACTGTTTGATAAATCAATGAGAGAAACTCTTGAGAATTAATTTCTAATTTAATCTCCTATACATGACTAAGGGAAAATGATTGGATAATTGTCTTAATAAAATCATCAATTGGGTTCTAAAATCAACTCAAATAACAACCTAATCTAACTTTTTTATTCAACAAGTTATCATTCAAATTAATTATTAAACCCAACTAATAATTACCACTTAAGTTAAAATATTCTAATTCTCAACCTAAGTGTCTATAGTTTCTAATTCTATATTAAACTTGTTCTCTCGATGCTTCATTTAATATAAAAAAGATGCAAAGTTTGGTCATGCTTTAACATCTATTCAATCTAGAAACTATAGCAAACATATGACAATAACATAGTCCCTCAATCATGCATATTTGAATAAAATAACTACATTAATCCTCAGGAAAAAGAGATAAGCACATCATGGAAATAACAAGATTCATCATCTTCATATATTTCAATCTCATCTTTATGAGTATAGGAGAAATATTAAAGCAATAAATCAAGTAAGTAATCGAAATGAACTATCGACAACTAATAGAGTATGAATCTATCAACTAACATAGTTCTAAGTTTGGTAAAACAGCAGGGAAAAATTGCAACAGATGCAACAGAATGAGCAAACAAGTATTCGAATGAGGGAGTTGTAGTGATCTCCTACCACTCTCAAGCTCTTTGCATTAGTTCTCACCTTCTACTTCTACTTAGGTCTCACCCAGACGATCGAAGGCTCACACTACTTCCACCTCTCTACTATTCTTCTTCTTTTGCTCACTCGACTACTCTTTGTTCTCTCCTCTCTTCTCTGCCTTCGTTTTCTCTATTTGTTTTGTGCCCTAGAATGTCCTAAATGAGTCTTTGTGTGGAATGTGTAGAATGATAGAATGAGCCACCACCCTTCTCTCTTCTTTCTATTTGTAGTCTCATTTTAAGTCTAGGTTTTCGAGCCTTCAACCTGCAAATGCCACGTAATAATTAGAAGAAATAAAGGAAAAACATGTCACGAGGGTGACTTTGTTTGTCACCCCAGTGAGGGCTGGTCACCACCGTGACTAATTTAGTCACGATGGTGATAAATGTAGCTTAGTCATGGTGGTGAAACATTAATCATCATTTTATTTTTTGATACAAAATTTACCTTACCTTTCATTTGTCCTACAAAATTCACAAAACATTCCCTTCAACCTTCATAGAACATTCACGATCATTTTCACTCAATTCATCTCACATTTGGATTAAAAACACAAGAATTTTTAACTAAAATCAAGATATGAATATAAAAAAAATCAATAAAAATTACGCATAACACTACGTCCTTGATTGGTTCACGGTTGGTTTACTAATAGTTCTACAAAACAAATACTACAAATGAAACAAAATTCAGAAAAAGGCATTAGAAACTATGATATACTGATACGAAAAAACTAAAATGGTGAATCATAAAACATAAAATTTTAAAATGAGACAACTATTTGGTTTTAGAAAATATCACTCCATAAATATATGGCATGACACATATATTTTGAATTTTATCATATATCAATTTGGTAAAAAAATTGACAAAAAATGACTAAAATGTGCATATGCCAATTCAATAAAATATAAAATTTTAAGAATATTAAATTGTGAAAATTTTAAGATAAGTTTAATCTCAAATTTAAAATTTTAAAATCATAAAAAATTAAAGATAAGTAAAATTAACCATGACGTGAGCATATGACGTGGATTTCACCGTCCTCTCGCCTCCGTACTTAAGTCACGTGTCACATAGAATTGAAGGATGGACCAGTAACAGTGAAAGACTGTCATGAACAACGAAAACGATCGCTAGTGGGATTCCTAAATCTTGCCGATCACCTTCATAAATATATTGTTCTATATGCTCACTACCAACTTTAACATATACGATCGGTGATTAATTAATATCTCCCTCTCGTTCCTCTTCAGTGTATATATACCACCCTACCCCTCCATATAATTGCATAGGTTATGGCCTCGCTGCATTCGTCGGGAATATTCAAAACACCTCAACCTTTTCTTTTCTCCATTTATTTGTTCTCCATTTTCGCGCTTCCAAGGTCTGGAAATCACTTCCATGGAAGAGCTACGTCCAAGAGCTCGAACCTGCTGGTCTCTCTGAAAAAGTAAACGTGGCGTGATATTGTTCCGGCTCATCTTCTGATATCGAAGATCTGTAGCAAAATCCATTTAAATCTTGAAGACGAGCCGAATCAATATCACTCTTGTATGCTTCTTTCTGTATCCATCTTCTTGACCACATGCTACTTCAGGCTACTGTGAGTTGTGAACTGTATACGACAAAAAGGGATTAAAGCTTTCTGGATTTTGCGCGTTGGCTAGGTGCACTCTACAGTACATTTTTTCATTCTTTTTCTTGGAAATTACACTTTTTCATTCTTGTTTATCACCATTATGTTTTTCGTCTTTTCAGTCTTCAGCTGTTGAGAGTCCAAG
Source organism: Erythroxylum cassinoides (assembly GCA_027478405.1). NCBI lineage: Eukaryota > Viridiplantae > Streptophyta > Magnoliopsida > Malpighiales > Erythroxylaceae > Erythroxylum > Erythroxylum cassinoides. The sequence continues at coordinate 9,339,336 of JANIPM010000007.1, forward strand.
AGTTGATTCTGAATGTTAGAAGCTGTTTTCTTCGTTTTACATCGTCCATGTACTGGGAAAAATAATTTGAAGTCATTTCCTTATGTCATGATATGTCCAGGATAGTATCTGCCTTTCCAAGTTTTGAGCTTTTGATTTGTTCTTATGGTTTTGAAATCTGAAATCCTCCTTTTTAATTTTCTTCTCACACAATATGATCATCTTCTCAACTCTTTCAATTCTTTGTTCAAACTGAAAACTTTCATTTTGTTGTTGACTTGTTGGTCTAACTTGCTTATAAATCCGACTTCTTGGTTGTGCATGCAAAAACGATATTCTGGAACCCATCAACTTTTCAGGCATCACTAGGCGCAGTTAAAATATTTTGCATATTAAAGAGTTCCACGCGCTATTAATACAGGGAAAAAGCTCGTGCTTTCAGTTCTGATGTGATCAAAAGGTCTCCCTCTACTGAAATCTTGAAGATCCAGAGACTCGTTTTGAGGTCAACTCTCAAAACTTAGTTTCTTTGAATGGTTCACACTATTCTGCCCAATTGTAACAGAGATCTACACAGCAATCAAATTGGAAAAAATACATGCTTTGACACAGTCTCGAACTTGCTTTTTCATGGAATATATGTCTACATAGATGGAAGTGGATGGATTTTTATATTCTGGCATTTTCAATACGTTTCCTGCACATGATTGAACCAATATTCTAGAAGATAATTGTAATATAATTATGTTATTTTCTTTTAGTTTTAAAATATTATAATTGAAAAAAGAAATATACTTGTACCTAACAGCCTACCATATTTAACTTTGAAAAAAGAAACGGTCCATTACATGTTTAACCAACCAACACGAGAGTTGTGTCTATAAAAGATTAAATTATTGATTGACCTATTTCGTAATAGTCAAAATTATAACAAACCTCAAGTACATAACATAGTTGTAGCTACTATTAACAAGTACAAGTCAATTCTATGAGGATAGTCAATACTCGAAGTTATTATTATTATATTATCTAGCTTGAGATTTGATTTGTGGTTTTTAAATTAAAGAAACTAAAATAAAGCAAATAAAATGAACAAGTAGCACGATTAAAGCAGTGAATTGGTGAATCACTAAATTAATCACTGATATCAAATAATTAGTATCTAGGCTTCGAATTCCCATAAATCGTTAACCAATTAATTTTTTGTCATGTAATTATGTTGTTGATTAATTAGACCGTAGAGACTCCTAAGGTATACTAGTAGTTGACCTTAAGTCTACTAACAACGAATCCTATGGTTTCTAACTAAATTATTCAAGTTAAATTTTATAAGATTGCGTTACCGTGTTATGAATCCCTCTATTAAGTTTGACCCTAATCAAGAAGATTTATGTCATCTTATCTCTAGGGTTGTAATTAATTCTTTCCAATTATCATAGATCTATTTAAACCTAATGTTTCTCAATCGCTACTTATGAAATCAAATTAGGGTCTAATTAATCAGATTGGTAGACAATAATAAAACAGATAATTTGATTGCAACAATCAAACAACTTGATTGCATTAACAAAATAATTACACATGTTTTGGTATCACATATAGTTCATCTAGCCTAAATACTAATAAAAAAAATTAGTTACACATCAACAAACACAAAATCAGATACACATATACAGAAAGTTGAATTGAAAACAACATAATCACAATTCTAAATCTTCCTGATTGTTCCGTATCGAATATTTTAATGATGTAGACATCTTATCCTGTGCTCTAAAGGATCTATCGATATATCGATAAAAACTCCATATCTCTCACTCCTCAAGCTCTAAACCACCTCTCCACTCTTTAGAACAATGGTTATCGCTTCCCTCCTTCAATTTCCTTCAAAATGTCTTTTTTTAATAGTTTTTCAGGTTATGCATGGTCTGATGCAGATCGTGCATAATAAAAATTCTCCAGAGATCGCAAAAGTGCATGGCCACAGGAAAGTGAACAACTATATGCAAGCTTGTGCATCCCTTCAAATTGCTGAATTTTTGTTTTACACTATATTTTCAACCAAATTCTTCTCCTTTAAGTCCTTGAAGGAAATTGTCATCTGTATACACACTTGAGACAAATTAAGTACCAAATGTATAAAAATTATATAAAATATCAAGAAAAATACATTAAATTTGGATGTAAAAGTATAGTCAATTATGCATCTACCAAATATCCATATACGCAAGTTTTCCCTTGTCCTCAAGCAAACTATTAAAGAAATTATAAATTTTACAACATCAATTCATCGTCAATTTCAACCTGTTTATTTATACTATACATCATTATATCCTATTGATTTCAAATTAACATAAAATCAAAATTAAGTTGTCCTAGAATTAATTTCTTAAGTAATATTAATAATAATCACAACAAAAGTCACATTGAAATCAAAAGCATCTCTTTACACCTTCACCAAGATTTCAATCAACATACTCAAATGTTTAGGGTGAAAAGCATATAAACTCTCAATCAATACATAGCAGAATTCTTACCATAGGCTTGCAATAAAATCACATCTCCACCACTTATGTACAAACTGGAAACAAAAATAAAATGTTCTTTGTGTAGGTTGTAATGGGGCTTAGGTAGGGTATGATTGGGTTAATAAAAAGGGGTTAAATTGAAAGAAATTTACTCAAAGAAATATTACAAGACTTGTTTACAAAACGCATACATCCTTTCATCATAAATAGATTGGTACCACATATTTTTATTTATTTTTTGCTGCAACTTCACAATCAACCTTATTCAATACCACAATTCAACATATATTGGAACTTTTCACACATTTCAAGTCTCAACAAGTAAATAAAGTAAATAACCTTTAAGTTTCCAAACAATAGAAAAGTCTCCAAAGAAAAACAGGACAAAGGTTAATAGATGGGTTTAGTCAACAAAAAAGCTAAGGCTCAACTTGGTTATTCCTAGAGGTCAATTTGAAGGTATGGTAATTTTCAAAGAAATAGGTTACAGTAAATTAGTGAATCTAAGTACGTTTATTATATTAATCTTTCTAATTTAACAAATATGGTCTCAATATGCATAATAAAAGCAAGTTCTAGAATTATCCTACTATACAAGACATCATACATATAAAAGAATAACAAGAGCTTTAAATTTTTTTGAAAAATTCACTCTTATGCTCAAAAGCGCATGAAAAAAGGGTATATATGTGTAAATAATATGCAATTTTATTCAACTTGAAAATTTCAATGATTACGAACAATGTAACTTAGAAAACTAATTTTATTCTAACCATACTCTTTTTGCACACCAATTTAAGTTAATATTCAGTAATGACATATAATATTCATAGACAGATTCAACCAATTTAAGATATTAGTTAATAAAATTTATAATTAGGATTATAGTAAACTTGAAAAAATCAGTTTAAAATTTAGTAAACCCGTCCCCACACTTCAAATTAGACATTGTCCTCAATGTACATAATATAAGTAGATATGTAAGAGAGAGGGTGGTTTAGTACTTTTCTGATTGTGACAATTTTTGAATTTGATCCATCCAATGTTAACTTATCCAATTTGATGAAGTCTCAAGCATGCTTATCTACTTTACAAGTTTTGCTTGCTATCTCTCCAACCAAGCTATAGTTTGTTGGTCAGGATGAATCTCCTCTGGTGATTGTCCTCCCGTTTGTGATGCTAAGGAATAAGGCTATTGGTAGTCCTCCCGAATTCCTCCCAATGATGATGGCTCATCGGACTCCCCTAAAAGTCAATACATAGATCCCATGGGTCCCCGATGTCGACAAACCATATGCATATGATGCATAATAGTCAAAATGAGTGCCTTTATAGTTATCATCTTTAGCATCAGTGGTCGTCGATCAAGAATTCCCATCGAACATGCTAACCTTGTGATAATGTGGTATCAATGCAAGTTTACATTTATAGGGAGATGATATTGTTAGCCCAAATTCGATTGTGAAATGTAATAATTTGATTTTTCCTCTACATATACCTAACTAGGAAGATGCCAAAGTGAATCAAGTAGGAGGAGAGATGCCAATGCCACCTTAGAAGATGCGGTTCTTTCAAATGATGCAATAGGCTATTACTATGGCTTCAACCTAAGGTGATTCTAGGGTAGACTATAACTAAGAGCGGATTTGTAAAGTGGGGTGTGGTTTAGTTTTGGGGCATTATAATCCTGAGGAGGCAGAGGCATAGTGAGAGTAGATAGACTTATTTTTAGACTGTTTGGGGTGTACCTTAGAAAGAAGGTTAAAGTACACTGTTTCATTATTTTTGGCTGTTGCATTGACTTAGTGGAGATTAATAAACAGATCTTATGAGTCACAAGAGATGATTTAGTAAAAGTTCCATCGAGATTCTAGAGTTAAATACACTCCATCGATATATTGGGATCGAAAGAAGAAAGAGTTTATGAGTTTGCTAAAAAGGAGATGTCAGTAGCAAATTATGAGGCTCACTTTATGATTTTTTAACTAAGCATGGATTAGAGGTTGTGGCAAATATAGAGGGCAAATGTTATTGATTTGAGTAAGGTCTAAGGATAAAGACTTATTTGGGTTTAAGAGCTACTACTTATGATTTCAAGAATATATTAAAGATTGCACTCAAAGTAGAGGATGTGATAACATAGGGTAGAAATAGAGGAGAGCTGGAGGCAATTAGAGAGTCATTATAGAGAGATGAGTTAGTCTATTAAAAGGGGAGCTAGTATTTGTGGTCAGCTAGTATGGAGGATCTAGGTTTGAGTCTACTAGCAACTAATCCTAAGTTCTCTAGCTGAATTACTCAGTTTAAAACTTATAGGACTACGTTATCGTATTATGAATCCCTCTATAAGGTTTGACCCTAATATAAAATATTTATATTGTCCTATCTCTAGGATAGCAATAAACTCTTTCCAGTTATCATGGATCTATTCAACCAAGGAGTTCTCAATCACGAAGTATGAAATCAGATTAAATTCTAATAAATCATATTAATAGATAATCATAAAACAAATAATTAGATTGCAACAATCAATCAATTCAATTAGATTCACAAAATAATCAAAACATGTTAAAGTATTCAACTAGGGCTTATCTAGCCTAAATACTAATAGAAAAATTAGTTATACATTGATGAATAGGAAGTCATATCCATATATATAGAAAACAAAATAGAAAACATCATAACCATAATTCTAAATCTCCTTGATTATTCTCTATCGTGTATAATATTTTACGACAATTTTTCATCTAAATTCCTCGCTTTTAAGTTTATGAAGGCAATTATCAGCTATAAACACACTTGAAGCATATTAAGTACCAAAAATAGAACAAAAGTATAAAAAATCAAGCAAGAATACATTGAATATGTGTTAAAATTTATAGTAAATTAATCATTTTTAAATATCCCCACACCTAAGTTTTTTCTTGTCATCAAGCAAACTATAATCAAAATTATAAATTTTGCAACATCAACCTATCATCAATCTCAACATGTCTATTCATACAATACATCATCATGTCATATTTAATCAAATTAATATGCAATCAGAATCAAGTTGTCATAAAATTAACTTCCTAAGTAATATCAATAATAATCACATCAATAGTCATATTGAAATCAAAAGCGTACATCTTTACACCCTCAGCATGATTTCACTTAATGCACTCAAGTGCTTAGGATGAAAAGTGTCGAGACTCTCAATCAATGCATAGCAGGATCCTTACCATAGGCTTGCAATAAAATCACATCTCCACCAATTATGTACAAACTAGAAACAAAAATAAAAAAAACTCTTTATACAGGTTGTATTAGGGCTTAGGTAAAGTATGAATAGGTTGATAAAAAGGGGTTAAAAGTAAAGAAAATTTACTCACAAAATGTTTCAGGACTTGTTACAGATATGCATAAGTCCTTTCAATGTAACTTTATTGCTACCACTTACTTTTAATTCTTTTTTTAATATTTTCTTTTTCTTGGATCAATTCGAGCATTCGATACCATAATTCAAAAAATATTGGGCCTTTCATCGAATTCAAGTCTTAACAAATAAATAAATAAAGTAAATAACCTTTCGAGTTTAAAATGATAAATAGTTCTTCGAAGAAAAATAGGAATAAGGTTAATATTTGGGAAAAATCAATGAAAAAGGCTAAGGCTTAACCTAGTTATTTATAAAGGTAAATTTTTGCCTATGGTAATTTCAAAGAAATAGGCTTAAACAAGTTAGTAAATCTAAGTGCCTTTATCAAGTTAGTGCTTCTAATTTAAAAAATATGGACTTTATATGCATAATAAAACCAAGTTCTGGAATTATCCTACTATACATGATGAAAAACATATTAGAGATTAACAAATGCTTAAATTTTTTTGAAAATTTGCTCTTTAGGCTTAAAATCTCAATGATTACAAAAAATATAACTTAGAAAACTAATTTCATTATAACCATCCTCCTTTTGCATACCAATTTAAGTCAATATTAACAATAATATATAGTATTCATAGATAGATCTCAACTAATTCTAGACATCAGTTAATAAATTTTATAATCAAGATTATAATAAACTTCTTAAAAATTTAGTCAACCCATCCCTGCACTTAAAATTGGACATTGTCCTCAATGTTTATAAAACAATTAAATATGTAAGTGAGAGCATTGCGTTATACTTTCCTGATTGCGGCGCTTACTTGATTTGATCCATCCAATGTTAATTTATCCTTGCAAAAATAAAAGAAAAAGAAAGGATAAAAAGAAATAAAAATGACAATAAAAAGAAATAAAAGAAATAAAAATGACAATAAAGAGGATAACACTACAAATATCATTAAGTATAATGTTCAAAATGAAAAACTAAGTAACAAAAAACAAATTCAACTTACATAAAAGATAAATAAAAAAAGATACAAACAAAAATATCTTAAGCATCACAAGATCACGGCTGATCTAATAAGGATAGGTGCTCTTGAGGATGATTCTGGCTATTTGGAGGAGTTGTAGATGAGCTGCCCTCACGAGATGGTGGATTTGGACAAGCAATGCCAAGATGGCTCCCTATTGATTCCATTAACTCTCTCATCCAGTCTGATGAAGTCTCAAGCCTGCTCATCAACTCTATAAGTTCTGCTTACCACCTCTCTAGTTGAGCTATAGTTCGTTGGTCTGGATGGAACTCCTTCGATGCTCTTCCTCCTATTGTAAGGATTGAGACTACTGGTCTTCATCGGGTTCTCCTACTTTTTGGACCCCAAATTTTTTCTTGTCTTTTATTTATTTTATTTACTTATTGATTTATTTTATTTTATTTTCTTAGATTTTAGTCATTAAGTTAGCAAGCATAAGTAGAAATTAAAATTTAGAATTGAAATGTTAGAATTAAAGTCGTAAGAGTATAAAGGACGATTTTGGCATGTCACTTAAGTATAAAAGCCATAAATCATTAAAGGAAGGGCAAAGTTGACATTTTACACTTATTAAGGGTATAATTGGAAGAAGAAAATGTAGTCTTATTCTTAAGAAGAAGAAAAAAACGTGAATGAGAGAGACAAGAAAAGAAGAACGAAAATGAAGAGAGAAAGGAGAGAAGAGAAGGAATATTAAGTCAGGGTTCATCTTTTCTTAGCTTTCAAGAGTGATTTTGAGGTTATCCAAGAAGAGAAAAAGAAAGAGGAAGAGAAGAGCTTCCATTTGAGCCAAAAATCTCTTTATTAGGTGAAGAATCAAGGTAAGCTCATTTTAAATTCTTTGGATTTTTAGAAGGGTTTTAGTTCATGAAGCTTAGGAAATGCATGGGTTTGAGTATTCTAGAATCAATTTTAGTGAATATGCGTTGTTTGGATTCTCAATTTGTATTCCTATTGAATGAGATTTTTGCCAATGTTACAGGGAATCAAGAGAGGCAAGAGGAAATGCACTTTTAAACAAGCTTTTAAGCAAGGAATCTAAGGTAGGTTACATGTTTATAGTTGAGTTAATGTGCCATAAATTTTTTTCCAAATCAATAGGGTTAAATGATTTTAAATCACTTCATAAATGTTGCATTTATTGCTTCTTAAATGATTTAAGAAATTGCTACATGTTTGGTATATAAATCATTTTGATGATTTATGAAATGAAGATGGAAATGGTAATTGAAATATATTATGCTTATGGAAATCATGTTTCCGAAATGTGCCTTTTGGGCAATATGCTTACAAGTCATGAAATTCATGTTTGTGTTAGTGGTGATCCATTTTGTTATGTCACGTTCACGTTGACTATGTTAAAGGCTTCTTCCGCCTGCCCACTAGTAACATGGAACTCCTTCATGGACTCTCTTATGTTTATAAACTACTCAAAACCTTTATGTGGGCTTACGATAGTCCATTCTATTATTATTAGAGGTTCACAAGAACTCCCATATGGTCCTACCCAAACCATTTTGATTTACTTATACGTTTATGATTTTTTGACAAGTTTGATGAATACATGATTTTTGTTGTTTATGAATTGTTTGACAAATTGAGAATTTGAGAAATACATGTTTTATGGATTCAATGCTAAATTACTATGGCAATGAATATTTTCAACAGTTTTGCTTGTTTCTCTGTTATAAATTTGTTACCCATGAGTTTTTAAGCTCACCCCTACTCCTCCCTTTCTCCAGGTGATGAGCAAGAGATCGAGTGATCGAGAGTCAAGGCGTCACTCCAAATTTGCATATTTTGTATTTTAAGTTAATTATGGAAAACACAAGGCTTTAGTCATATTTTAAGTTTTACTCATTCATGGCTTGAAATGCCCATTAAAGCTTTATAAAACTCTTTTCTTTGATGTTAATGTAATATATTTGGGTTTTGCTCATGACTTTCCAAGTTTTCACATTTCATACGATGTTTCTTTGGTATATGTTTGTATTTATCTTTTTGTTAAGTGGTTAAGGGATGTGGAATTATATGTGCAAAAATTTAATGTATAATTGTTGGGTCAGGGTTGCCGGATTTGAAGGTTTTGTCGTGGCAAAACCAAACTTTGTCCTCGGTGAACCTTTCTCAAAGGGTATTTTTGTATGATTTTTGGTAACTTTGTTGCGACAAAGCCAAAGCTTTGGCCACGACGCATTTTTCTTGAAAAGTTTTTGGTTCATCACGTAACTTTGGTGCGGCGAAGCCAGACCTTTGATCGTGGCATATTTTTCCCAAGAGGTACTTGGATTTGATTTAGGAACTTCGCCATAGTGAAGCCAGACTTTTGCCACAGTTATTTTCCCAAAGGGTGTGTTTGCTCGACCTTGAGACTTCACCGTGGTGAAGCCAATTGTTGAACACAGTGAACAAAGGTCCTTAGAAATGATTCCATAGTTTCATCACAATAAAACACTACTTTGCCGTGGCAATCTCGCCATTGCTAGCGGTGAATTTTTCCTTACATATTGAATGTTTTCAACTTTCCTCTTGCATGACCTTCACCTGGCCGTCCCAAATCGTCGCCTGGGGATTAGTAACTAGACTAGGGCCCAACATCTTATGGTATCAGATCGACTAAGTTTAGGAGTATCCTTGGCATTAAATGGCTAGTTTTAAATTACTAAATGAACATGCATTATTTTAAATGAACAACATGCATTGTTTTTGTATTGTTTCACATGATTTGAAATTGTTTTACATGATTTGAAATTGTTTTACATGAAGCATGGTTTAAGAAGGTTTTACATGTACACATT
>JANIPM010000007.1:9368396-9384673 GCA_027478405.1 Erythroxylum cassinoides
GTTTGGAGATCATATTTGGAGTATGAGCTCTTTTAGGCTTTTTGAGCATAACTTGAGTTATATAACTCCGTTTGAGGCGATTCTTATTTCAAAATAAACTCGAGGCATAAAGCTACAATTGATATGAATAAGTCAACCTATGATTTTGGTGTTTAAATAGTGTGCGCTCGCCACGAATGTGGAGTTACAGCTAAGGACCCTGCAAGGTTATAAGCACAAGGTTCATGTATTTGTAGATTTAATTCCGAAACAAGTTTTCCATCGTGGTGAGGAATCCCTCCCTCGTGGGTTGAGCGTCCAGATGTCACGTAGGACGTCGGACAAGTGATCCACCGGGGAGGGGTTCCAACAATCTCGGGAATGAAATCAGGAAACAACGAAAAATCAGAGAAATACAAGATTTTGCAGGGCCATGATTGTGGGCAAAAATGAGAGCATGTGATTTTTAGCTTTAATTTTTCAATTTTACCCCTCCTAATCATTCCTCACATATATATTTTCATCTAACCTGATTTTCATTCACTTTTCATCCTCTCACTCTCTCTCTAAACACAAAACCTCACTATCCTCTCACTTCTCTCTAACAATCTATAAATCTCTAATTCTTTCCAAACTCTACACAACTCTTAAACTAATGGGACCACGAATCAAGCAGATGGTTAAGTGCTCGCAACCGAAAGGAAAATTCCATGTGTCAGAATGTAGGCAACGAAACTAGGTAGAGGATTATGAAGCATCTTTTTCAATTTTTCAAAAGTGGAAGGTAACTATTTTCACACTCTTCATTCTAAAACCATTGTAGTGCTGAGATACTTTAACTTTGATATTTTAGAAAGATTAGGTTTGAGGGAGAAGGTGGAAAACCTAGGTAATAGAATTCAATGGGAGAAATTCTTGCATTTCTCATTTGTCATTTGTGAAGAACTCACCCTTGAATACTTCACCACCTTCTACTTTGATCCAAGTAACCCTGAGGAATTATGGTTTGGTTATGGGGTTGACTGTATATGCTAAATCATGAAACATTGTGTGATATTGGTGGATTCCCATAGTTGACCATTGTGGATCAACACGAGGAATTTCGTGCCAAGAGATATTGGGCATAACTATCTGGGTTGGATGACTTCGATACTAAAAATGCTCACAAAAATATAAATAGGAATCATGAACATTTGCTATTATACAAGTTCATGTGTCAACTTATGTTTGACAAGAGCGAAAGTAACCAGCGTTTAGTTAAAGAACTTTTCATTTTAAGGTGCATGGATCACAACATCCAAGTATGTACTTTAACCTATATCTTTAACACACTTATTGCTATTCTGAAAAAGAGAAGCAATATGGGTTACTTAGTTGCAGCTATTTCTACTTATTATGGTGTTGATTATGAAGGGCTAATTGTTCATTTCCCTAAGTTCTTTAACATGCGCAACTTGGCGAGGGCTAAGATTATGAAGGGTCACGGTATTGGACTCCGAGATGTTAGCTCTAACTCTTATGTCAAGAACAAGGTGGGATAAGCCAGTTCCAGTTCAGCACCACCATAGCAAGAAGAGGAGACATTTACTAGTGAAGAATCCAAAGAGGAGGAAGAAGTTGGATGGGAGAAGGAACTCACTGTACTCTCTAACGCTAACAAAACAATTGCAGAAAATTCCAGGATGATGAAGGAGATGGACAAAGAACAAAGACACTAGAGCCAAGACATTCCATGCATTCATAAATATTTCGAGACTTAAGGTGTTCAACTACCACCTCCATCACCATCACCCCCTCCTTCACTATAAATGTTTTGTGTTCTAACCTTTTCTCTTTTAAATTTTTTCTTTATGTTTCATTTTATTTTATGTGTATTCCTACCTTATGCATCATTGTTTGCTCTTCTCACATTGAGGACAATGTGTTGTCCAAGTATGGGGAGGGTTGTGTGCATGTATGCTTTTATTCTAAATGTGAATTTTGCATTTTGTATGTTAGTTTGTTTAGGTTTGCATGATGTGATTCATGTGAATATGTCAATGGCTAGGACTTAACGAAATCGATTTAACGTTGAACATAGTCTTTTAGGTTATGAAGGTTTATTAGCTCGTGAAATTAGTGACCTAGGTTACTTTCGTTAAATATACATGTTAATTAGGATATGATGTTAGTTTATTCACCTTAGGAATTTAACACATTCATTTGTAATTTTAGTCCAATCGAATAAATAGCATCATTAGTATCTTTTCATGAGAATTAAGAGCTAAAAGAAGTGAAGTAGTCAAAAACGAGTTTAAATCTTAATTAAATAACTATTCCACTAGCCTTCAGGTTATGAATAGCGCTAATAGCTAATTGAGAATGTGATAGAGCTAAGTAGCTAGGAGACATTCATCACAAATGTTTGTCTCGCATCAAAAGGCTATAATAACATTCAAAATAAGTCACTTAATAAAAAATATGACCTAGTTGAGTAATCAAATCCACACTCATCACAAATGTTTGCCTTCGCGTAAAAAGGCTAGGTTCATGTCAATCAAATCAACGAAATAGTGTTTTGTCAAATAAACCTATTGATCTTTGTGAGTAGCTTAAATTTTCATAAAAACCTACTTAGGGATAGTTACCATTTTGATTGAATGAATAATTATCAATGTATTTTTCCAAGTAATAGAAGTGAATAAACTTAACTTTAAGGTCTTGATTCGTTTGTATATTTAATCCTAAGTACATAGACATAAGTTTCATAAGTTAATAAGTTATAACAACTTAAGAGATGGGGTTTGCTGTTAAATTTGTTTAGTGAAGTTTAATGCCATTGTCCCATTATTACATATGTGTGTATATTGTGTTTTGGTTTTTTTGTTTTTTTGTTTTATTTTTGTTTAAGGATAAGCAAAAGTTTAAGTATGGGGATGTTGATAGTAGTTAGGGATGTCAATGGGCTAAGTCGGACCTGGGTTAGATAGCCTGCGAGTCGACCCATGGCCTAGTCCGGCCCATCCTTACTTTTTTTAAAAAAATTTACAAAACAACATCATTTTTATTGTTCCGATTAGGCCACAACCCGACCTATTCTAGGCTTGTGGCCCAATCGAGTGGTTTTAGCCTGTGGGCTAGTGACTAAAATTGAGTCGGGGCGGGTCGAATCAAAATTGGTATCCCTAATAGTGGTAGATTGCATAATATTTTAGTAGATTGTTTAGTATGTGTTTAGTTATTAAATTGAATGATTAATGCATGTCTAGGTTAAAATTATGTTTGTTAGTTAGATATTTTTGTTTTGTGTATTTTGTGGGTTAGAGCACGTGATTGCTCTTCAATTTTATGTGTTTGAGTTGCATTGATGTATTGCTAGTGTTTTAGGGCAAATATCGAAGAACGAAAGAAATTCAAAGAAGGCTTAGAGCTAAACCCAAGGCCACAATCGTGGCCAATAAGCCACATTTGGGACAAAACCAAATAGAAGGAGCCACGACTCATGGCCTGGTCTACCAAGATTATTACAGAAAGGAAAATCAAGTGCCACGATTGTGGCCCATAGGACAGACACGAACAACCTTCCAAATTTAAATTTTCGAGGGACTTTTTGGACACAAAATAAATCCTAAGGTTGCCCAAAATAGAACAAAGTATAAAAGTATAAAGAAGAAACCATAAGGGAGCTCTCCAATTTGCCACTTTTGGAAAAACTCTAAAAAGAGAGAAGAAGAAGAGAGAGAAAAGGAAAACGAGCAGAGGATGAGTTGGCTTTTGCTGTTGGTTTCTTGAGGCATCCTGATCCCCTTCCAAATGGTATTTCATTTATCTTTGTGTTCTTTTCTTTGAATGTTGAGATTGATATGAATACGTTGATGGATTTGCATTTAATCACGATGTTCAAATTTTCTTTAAGGATTTTGACTTGGCTTAATGTTAATCTAGTTATTTTTGTGTTTAATCATTTGGGTGTTGGGATTAATTATTGTAACTTCATACTTAGATAACAAATTGAGAGAGTGAATTGAATGCAAAATGATGGGGTTGGGTTAATGAGAGTTAAACGATCCAATAGATCACATAATTAATCATATTGTTATTATAAGAAAAGAGATCTCATGTGAGACTTGGTTTTTTTCAGAAAGCTTAAGAACTAATTAGGGTTAGAGATGTTCGTAATTGAAAGATTACATGTTCAGTATTTAACCTAATTAGGGATTATTAATTAGGGTTTGTGATTATAACTTGAAAGAGAGTAATCCTCCCTTTGCTAGTCTAGAACTAACTCTTATTAACATATAAATGACTAGGTTAGCATTAATGATAGGAAAAATCCCCCTTTCTCATAATTTGGAACTTCTTCTTGTCTGACTTTTCGTGTTAATTACAAATTCATTTTTTGCCAATTATCTTCACATGTTTACTTTTTTTATCTACTATTTATTTTCATTTTTATAATTCTTAAGGCTTTAGACAACTTAGAATTGAATTAAGTCACCACTCCTTGAGGGATCGACACCTCACATACTACACCCATAACCTATGTGCTTGTAGTATTTTGAGGGCTTAAAAATTGTAAAACTTGCCCATTGCTAATTAACATTTAGTCATTTAGTAATCTCCATCTAATTGCTAAATTCCTCCTAATATTTAGGTTTATACTATTGGACCTTAATTCTGGAGCCCAACTCTTGCAGAAAATCCTAAGACTTGAGCGTATTTCCTTAGAGGATTATTTCAATGTAATCTCCTTAACCATCATCCCACAAGGCAGAAGCCCACACCAGTCAGACAATGGAATCACCATTTGACTTCTTCCTAACAATTTTAACTCATGTATCTAGTTTATTTTGCAACAAGAATTATATTCTTCCAACTGATACCCTTATTTTCTTTCCATCCATATTTTTTAAATCAACCTGAAAGGCTATCAATTTATATGGAGAGATATATAAATGTGTTAGGAATACATTGGTTCAAAAATTAGGTCATTTGGATGTCGGATGACAAAGTTATGGGGAAAAGAGTCAAACATGTTTAGAGTTGGAAAACCCTTCAGATGCGATCGTGAGGGACAAAGGTGCGATCGTAAGGATGAACGTGTTCTTGCAAGGAAGGCTAGTACGATTGCAAGGAGAGAGGTGAGGGAAGATGCAATCGCAAGAATGCTAGGTGCAATCGCGAGGGTGCTTGGTGTGATCGCGATCGTGATCGAAGGTACCCCGCCTATACATCCTCTGCAACATTACTAAATTCAAATGATCATAACTTTCAACTCCAACGTCCAAAAATTATGAAATATATACTGTTGGAAAGATAGAAAGATAAGATAAAACTTTCTAGAAGATACCTTTGCTTAATTCAGCCTAGCTTAATCTATATTTTTCCCTAAAGTCAGAACACAAAGTTTTCCCTTATGAAAACTTGAAGATGCAAAGTACAAAACTAGGAAAATCATGAGCAAACGAAATATATTTCATTAACCTTAAAAGATAAGAGTTTTACAAAGCTTTAATAGCATTTTAAGCCACAATACATCCTTGTTGGATCGGAAAAAAAAGCATGTCATATTTAGAGAAACGGTAGATTTTAAAACTTTTTAGAAATCTAAATTGCCGCAGAAGCAATATATCCAAATCATCATGCCAATTTATACATGATGTGGTATAAGGATAATAACAAACATAAACCAGATAGAGATTATATTACCGACTCCTTCGCTACAGCTTTAAATCCTAGCTGCGTTATCCTATTCTCGGCAATATATCCTCTCCTAAGTGATGTATCCGACCAATTTGATCTACCTCTTGTTCTTCTTGGATAACTTGGTTAACAAGATCCTTTAGTGGGAAAGGAGATGAAAACTTTGAAGGAGAATTTTCTTAGAAGAAAGAAGACCAAGAATGAGACACTCTTATGTAATTTTCATTTTTTTTCATGCAACATAGGGCAGAGAGTGATAAAAATGTACCCCTTCTTACTCCCTTACACTTTTGGTTAAAAACAAAGGAAAGAAGAGTTTTCCAACAAATGTATCATTTCTTCATTTAATCAATCATAAAGAAGCCATTAATGAGACTCTTCTCATTTGTATTTAAGATGACTATATGAAAAGTCTATTAACCTAAATGAGACCTATCAATTTCATTTTTGATGATGAAAGAAGGAAGATGGTCCATCCAATGTACGTCTTTCTTCTTTAGTACAACAAATGCTAATAGGTTACATGTTATCATTAAAAGATAATCATTAAACTATTTAATGGTAAGTTCATAACTCCATTTAACGATGATAAACCATAAGAAAGACCATCTTTATTTAGCGATTTAAAGTTAAATGTGCAGCTGCACATTCAGTCCTAATGAAAAAGAAATTGCACTTTACTTTCTTAAAAATTTTGTTTTAATTTAATTAATCCAATTAATCAAAATAAACTAAAGTCTAACCCATTTCTAAATGTACATTTGGGCTTCTAATAAACCATTAATTAGTGCAAGCCCAACATTTAATTATAGGCTTCTAAACTCTCCATTTAGATTTCTTACTTTGCTTGATAACCTTCCTTGAAGAACAATTAGAGCAGCAGACAGAAATGGATAAATTTTTAGTACTTTATACAGAAATTTCTAAGGTGTATTGACTTGGATCACAGTTGACCTTTCAAGGATGATATAACCATATGTACCAAATGTACGGATGAGTTTGACATATAGGCAGCCATGTTAGACAATAAGATGTAATCCAAGTGGGGAATCTCATTGGAATTAGATAATTCAAGCTCCAGTAAGCCCATAATTAATTTAATCTTATTAGAATAAATTCTAGCTTATTAACTAAATGTCATTCCACTAAAGGAAATTAGTTGAACTCTTGAATTACTATATATTACTAGAACACATATTTCAAATAATATGTCCAATTGCAAGCCCTATCATAAACCTTACTATAGCCATTCGCACAACAGAGGGTAAAATTACTGTTTTGCCCTTATATTCGTTTTTCCTTCTATATCTCCCGTTTTACTTTATATGGTGATTAACACACAAAGTCACATCTTGGTGTTAAGACTTGATGGGTAGCTAGTCTACCAAACTACTGGCACCAATTTAATCACCAAATCTCCTTAAAATATCTTGAAGTGATTATATCACCATAAACTCTTAATTTGAGTGAATGTTCCCTGATACATGTTTTAATTAATAATTTCAACACGCAGATAATAGATTAATTCTCTATAAAAATCCATTCTGATCGTATCAAGAATTATAATAAATCACAGATGAGTTCACCACTCATAAAGATTGTGGTCCATAATAAGAAAATGCTTAAGTTGTATGTTTTAAGATTATCGATAGTCAACAAATATCATGTTATGAAACTCATCATTCCCTTGAAGCAAATTCCTTTATTTATATGGAGATAAATCGCAACCAACTTGGTTATTTAGTTGTGAATCAATTAATTTAGATTCTAATAATATACAGTTTTCTCATACATCTCTATGTATATATTTATTACTTACAAAAGAATCTCGGTACCTTTTGATAGAAATATAATGCTTATACATATAAAACCAAACTCTTTTGTTTCATTAATAATAAATATATTCATTACAAAACTGTAACTGGAAGAAAATTAAGTTATATGTAAATTTACTTACTTTCCAGGGCACTATATTTATATAAATCCAACGGTAATCTTTGGCATGGAATTGCAAATTTGTCACCAAATGTTTTGGCATGAAAAAAATTAAATTGAACAAACAATGTCACTTTTGCATCTATTTAATAGACGTAACTCGATACCCCCCAAATTTTCTTTAGGCCTCCCCTCTCTCCTGCTTGATTCTCTGTTGATTTGTTCTTCTCTGTCTATTCATCTTGACATCTTCACTTTGTCTTCCATTGTCTCCCTGTAATTGTAGTTGAGGTAAGTATTTGTAATGTTGTTTTTTTTCTTGAGATATAAATATTGTTAAATGCTATATTGATGGTCAATTTTAGGGTTAGCTATTAACTTGTTTGCGTTTATTTAGCCTGTTAATGGTTGAATGGTTGAGTGAATGTGTTGAGTTTGGTGAAGAAAGGGAGAAGACAAAATTTTTGTTGTTAGTTTGTGTTGAAAATTTGAAGCCTATAAACTGTTCGATGAAAGTTATCATAGAGATTTAGTGTTCTCTTTTGAACTTATAAACGAAGTTATTTGTTTCAGTTTTGATAATGTTCTATTTTTTGAGGATGGTAGTGCTAGAGAGAAGAGATTGTGATATATGAAGAGCATTAAGGTTTTGTAATTCTATATATCAAAAAGATGAGTGATTTCTATATAAGAATAATTATATATTAGTATATTTTTGTCTTAATTTTTATAGCATTGAAATCTATTAATCTAGTTGAATCTTCTATTAGTGAAATTGTTTGCATTGTTTGCACTAAGATTTTTGTTAACTTTGATATAACATAAACTTTTTTCCCTAAAGAGCTAATATAGTCATAGTCTATGTATCAAATTCAATATGACATAATTCAAATTCAGTTATTCAAATTTGAATAATTTTTAAGTTTGTACATAAATTTCAAAACTAATTAATTATAATTAAATCTAATCCTAAGTTAACTAACTCAATTAAATTTATTCATCTTTTGTCTATTTTTATAGAATCAATAACATATACTCAAGCTTCCAAAATTCGACAATAAAGAGCATAAAGGGTGTTCAGTTTAAATATTCATAATGGCATTAGTCTTGTGTTGATCAATATGAAGGACTTGATGAATGATGAATAACAGTGCCTAGTGGCACTAGTCAAAATAAAAACTAGATTACTACTATAGCAGTGGTGAGTCTAGGTCAATCCCACAGAGAGTGTATACAAAGTTTATGAAATGAAATTAATCGGTGTTTAGGAAAAGTGGGGTTTGGATTTTGGAATAAGAAAATAAAATAAAACTAACCTAATGAAAAAATTAAAGAAAACAAACAAAAAAAATGATAAAAGTGGGGAATTTGATAAAGACTCGATTCTTTAGTTCAATTTCAGCCTACACCTTAATTTAGCATATTTCATTGATTTATTGTTCTCAAACCTCTCTTAGCAACTACTAATTGTGGGTTAATATTAACCCGAGTTTTTTCTTAGGTTTTTTTAATCAAGATATGATCATTAATTAAACCTAACCACCAAATAATCTAGGATGCGATCTCCATATTTAATTAGGCAATAGCATTATGAATTAGGAAAACTGATTAATCAAGTCAATAATCACATACGATGCGTCATTTAACCTAGGTCATGAATTTCAACAAAACAATTATGAATTACATCGAAATTCTGGTAATGGGTTTCCAAATAAACGATTCAATGAATGCATTAAAATCATCTTTTCACAATACTTAATTCAATAAACACAAGATAATATAATCAATTCCTAATAAGAGACAACAACAATAAAACAAACAAAAACATTTAACCCAGGTCATCGGTGTCGATGCCACCTCCGAATTGGCATCGGGATGTTACCCCTCTATGGGTCTCACCCAAAAAAATACTTTAGCCCCTATTAATATCCCTACTGAAGACCCCTAGTTGCTCTTCTTCACTGCGCCTCCAAACTCTCTATCGCAAGCTCTATTCTCTATTTGCTACTGTTCATATGATGTGACAAATAAACATTGGTGGTCTAAGCTACTGTTTACGTTTGTTTATAACCTTCCGTTGCTTCCCTTGAATGCAGGCCTTGTCTATATTATGCAAACATTGTCCACATTTACGCAGGACATTTACATCAAACATACGTTGTTTCTTGCTTCATGTTGTGCTGTTTTGCTCCTAATTACTCTTTGCTTCTACATTGCATTTCATCTCTTGCCTTATCCTCCTGTATTGTGTTTTCTTCATCTTGCACTGCCATTTTTGTCTCTTTTTCTATTTGTCCATCTTCATTCACTGTTCTTTGCATTTTTTTTCTTCTTTTGATTTTCTTCTTGTCTTTTAATTTTCTTCATATTGCTCCATGAAGAAAAGTGAAAATGAAGCTTGGAAAATGGCCCAAATATTGTGCTTTCTACTCACTTTAACTTCTTTGCTTTCGAATTGTGCCTAAAATCACATATAAGTTAAAATGAGTATTTTAAGCCATTTCATGTCAATAATCTCTAAGTGTTATGGAATAATTTTATAATCAATTAAGCACCTATCAAGTTCCTCCATACCTAGCTTTTGACCGTCCTCGGGCAAAACATTAAAATTAAGTTCAAAGACCCAAAAAAATTGACTCATTTTTCAATTTCTTTTCTTTTCTTTTCTTGTGCTTTTCTCTTTTCTTTCTTTATTATCCCTTTTTTAACATTAAAAGAAACTACATTAACATGGGAATTTCAAAGATAAGACATAACAAAATATCCCAACATTAACTAACCCACACATCTGTACACCCTTACACTTAGAATTTTATACATCCACAAATTCAACAAGCATAAATGCTCCACTAGCTTTATGACTCAGGTAAGACATTTAGTTAAGTTTAAAAGCATAAAATGTGGTTTATACAAAAAGAAAAGTATATAGCTCAAGGGGGTTTAACAAGAAAAAACCATGTGGTAATTACAGATACACTTGCAAAGAACTCTAGAAGGATGAAAGAGATGGCCCAAACCCAATGACGTTAGAGCCAGGACATCGTATTCATCACTATTTCAAGGCTCAAGGCATTTAGTTGCCACCTCCAACCCCATCACCACCTCCATCACCATAAACCTTGTTCTAAACCCTTTTTTATTTTTAAATTTAGTCTTTATTTTTTATTTTATTTTTATTCTTATTTTTAATTTGTTATTTTTGCGTACTTTAATTTATGTTTCTTTTACCTTTATGTGTTTATTTGTCCCTTTCTCACATTGAGGACAATGTGTTGTTCAATTGTGGGGAGGGTTATTTGTTTTGTTTAAATGTGAATTCTACATATGATAGTTGTTAGGTTGCATTTTGTGAATCGTGAGAATGTGTCATTGGCTTAGATGGTTTGAAATTGATTTAATTTTGAACATAGTCTATTAGGTTGTAGAGAAATATTAGCTTGCAAAAATTAGTGAACTAAGGTTCTTTGATTAAATATGCAATTTAATTGGGATTTAGTGTTAAGTTATAGCCCTCTAAATTATCAGGTTCGTTCATAATTTGAGGCCTTTTAACTTAAGTAACTTTACTAGTATTTTTTTTCATTGAAACGAGCAGATAAATTAACAAGGTAGGCAATAAAAAAAAGTTGTTAGTTTTTAAAATAAATACCTATTCCACTGACCTTCAGGTTATGAATAGAGCTAGTAGCCAATTGAGAACGTGATATAGTTGAGTAACCGAATCGACACGAATCACAAATGTGTGCCTTCACGTAAAAAGACTATAATGATGTTCCAATCAAGCAGCTAATAAAAAACATAACTTAATTAAGTAACCGAATCGACATTCATTATCAATGTTTGGCTCTGTGTAAAAAAACCAAGTCCATGTTCACAAAATAATAATAAATAATTTTTTTTGAATAAAACCTACCGAATTTGCGATAGTTTGATTGTTCATGAAAACATACTTAGGATTAGTTACATAGTTGAACGACCAAAGAATTATTAATGAGTGTGTGCAATTAAAAAGGGTAAACAATTTAACACTTGAGTCTGGATTAATATGTATATTTAGTTCAAAGCCCCAAAACATGGACTTTGCATGTTAATGATTTGAAATGACTTGATTGATTGTGTTTTAAATTAAATTTATTTCACGAGGTCGAAGCCATTATCTCATTACTGCATTGTATGTTATATGAATTTTTGTGTGTTTATTGTTTTGTTTGCTTGAGGAAAAGCAAACATTTAAGTGTGGGGATGTTGATAAGTGTGAAATGCATTATGTTTTAAGGTCTAACTTGATATTTATTTAATTGTTTATTCAATTGTTTAGTATGTGTTTTCGGTAGAATTGTGTTAGTTTGTGAATTATTTGTATTTAAGTATTTTATGGGTTAGTACAAGCATTTGAGCTTAATTATTATGTATTTGAGGTATCTTGATGTGTTTGTTAGTAGTTTAAGGTCAACATCAAAGAACGGAGAAGTTTTGGAGACATTTGGACTGAAACAACAACCCACGATTGTTAGTAGTTTAGGGTCAACTTCAAAGAACAGAGAAGTTTTGGAGACACTTGGACTGAAACAACAGCCTATGATTATGGCACAATGGGTCACGATCATTACAGAAGCAAAGGAGACACCCTATAATTATGGCCCATCTTCCATAATCATGATAGAAGCATAATATTTAGCCCACAATCATGACAGAAGGCCTAGTTGTGGCCCATGATCATGGTTTGCATCAAATAAACATGCAGACAATTAGAAAAGTCAAGTTTTGAGAGATTTTTAGGACCTTTTTGACCCCAAAAACTAGGGCTACCTAGAACACATCAAGTATATAAAGAATGAGACAAAAGAAGAGACGAGCTTCTTGCATCAGCCACCATTATAAAACCTTAGAGAGAGTTCATTGAGAGATTGAGAAAGAGACGAAGAAAGACAAATATGGAGAAGAATAATACACGAAGTACTTCCCAAAATAGGAGGTTTCCCAATGTTACTGCCCCCTTCATCTGTTTGGATCCAGTTCCTAGTGTGTTTTCAATTTTATATGTATAGAATTGGAATAGCTATTGAGATAGGATGTTATCAATGTTGAGGATTATCTAAAATCACATTCGGGTTGTTTTTATCTTTGATTCAATAAAAATCTAATTGTTTATGTTATTTGGGTTTATTGTGATTGATTTCTGCACTTGCATAATTCAATAATAGACTGAGAGAGTGAACTAAACAAAAAATAATTAAATTGGGCTAACAAGAGTTAGGGATTTAATAAGAATGAGAAATCAATTGAATCGGTAATTGTGTGAAGAAAGATCTCAAATAAGTTCCCAGTAAAATTTTAGATCTAATTAAGGTTTGGAAAATTTGTGAATTGAGAAATTGCAATTTTCCCTAATCTGATTAGGGTTTATAATTTAAGACTATTGGTTATAACTCGAGAGAGAGTAATCAACCCTAAGATCATCTAGGACCAATAATATGACAATTCATAATGAATTAGATTATTGTTGAAGATAAGTAAAAACTATCATTTCTCTCAATTGGTAGTTCCTTAGGTTGATTCTTGATATGTGTGTTGCAATTTGCTGAATTATTAATATTTCGTGATTAATTTTTTAGTTGAATTTTCTATTTGGATTGATTGATTGATTGAATTGCATCATTGTTTTAGATTAGTTGAATTTGAATTTTTATAAATAGTTTCAGCCTTGGAATTTAGGATTAGATTAACCCTCCTTATGAGATCGGCACATTAGGTACTACACGAATGACCCGTACACTTGCTTATCATAAATGGAAGGGTAATCTCTCACATTCTGCTAGAGAAGAAATTAAAAAATAATAAACCTTATAGGTTGACGCCACAAATTCCACCCCTAAAAACCATATTTTAATTGTGCCTCAACTATAGCATCTTTTATTTTGGCACAAATCTTTTTAGTTCTTAAAAAGTAGCAGTTTGAGAAGGAAATACTCTTCTTCCTCCCTTAAGTGACCACTGTGTTATTCCATATATCTAAGATCTATATTCTCTATAAACTATAAAGGACTAGAAACACCTTGCTTATGTATCACTGAAAAGTGCATTAAAAAAATACAGTGGTAAGAAGAGGTAATACAAAAATGTGTAAACTATGAAAACGGGTCAAAATGGATTGTCCTACACTAGCACTTCCACACAATAACTCTACCAAAGGCGATCCTATTACAGGAATAGCTTCCAACATGCCTGTTACAATTTTTACTGCCCTAAAATATTAAAACTTACACATATCGAAAAATTGTGATTAGTATTTGTTGTTTCTTTCTCTTTAGGAATTAATTGTGTAATCCTTTGTCTATTCTTTGGGTACTATGAAAAGATTATTCGAATGCATTCATTGGATTGTTTTATTACAAACTCATTGCTAGATGTTAAAATTCATTTGTATTCACTAATGGTTCATAATCATTAGGGGTAGCATAACCTAGGTTAAATGCCCCCATCATATATGGTCTTGATTAATTAGTTTTCCTAATTTGTAATACGGTGCTAATTGAACATTCTCTATAATATTCACCTAGACTCACCACTGTTGTAGTAATAGGTCTAGTTTATTTTGGGGTAGCATTATGACACCCCACTGTCAAAGACAAAGGATTGTGAATCTCCATAAAATGGCTCAAATATGGTTCTTTCAACTCACTTTAGCTCTTCTTCTTTTGAATTATACCTAAAACCATATATGAACTAAAGTGAGTATCTTAAGCATTTTCATATCATTAATCACTAAGTGTTATTAAACAATTATACAATCAATTAAGCACATATTGGTCTCATCCTAATAGCATCTTTCGACATTCCATGATATCATAAAGTATCATATATTTCTAGAAAATTCATTAAATGAGAGTTAGGATCCTTAACCCATAAAACTGCATATTGGTTTGCAACATGATCAACAAAGATGGCTTAATCTCGAATAACATTGCTTGCACCGATGGTTGCATTGATATGCAGCGATGAACCCTAGTATCATGAAATCAATTAAGGTTTGCTACTAGTTTTCTTGATTATGTTCCTTTGCTAACATTTCTTCGATCTTTGCTTCTTAGTGTCTTGCTCATCTAATTACTCATTCTAATTGGGTGAAAATAGTTGTGCCCAAAGATTTTAATGGTTTAGAGATAGTGGTGCATGGTATTTGACCTAGTCCTTTAACTGCTGTAAAATTAGTCATGTAACCAAGTTGACTTCTTAGAAAGGGTTGTGAAGTGTATTTGACTTTAGTACATAATTCAGAAAGGGAGAAGGTGAACTTACAAGACATACTGGTAGTAAATAAGTTCCTGAAGTGTTCCGAGAAGAGTTATCAAGTTTGTCACCTGAGAGTGAGGTAGAACTATCTATTGAGATTGTATCTAGTATTGCTCCTATTTGAAATGCACCTTATAAAAAGGCTCCTGTAGAGTTAAAAAGTTGAAGATTTAGTTACAGGAGCTTTTGTACAGGGGTTTTATCAAGGTCAGTGTGTCACTATAGAGGTACAGGTATGAATTTCTAAGACAAATTTTGTTTAAGGAGGAGAGAAATGTAAGGCCCCAACATATATTCTAGAAGTATTATATCATGTCTAAGGTGTATTAAGAATTGAAAATAATGAATTAAATGCATCTAAGTATATTAAGAGACATAATGGTACTTAATGTGAAAGAAATGGATAAATGGGTAATTTGTTCATTTTGGCATAGACATAAATATTTAGACATGAAATATGTATAGGAATTTTTGACATGTTTGTTTAGATATATGAGCATGATGTGAGGGGAATTGATAAAAGAAGTATTCCATAAGAAAATGGGGAAGTTGTTGGTTAAATTGGATGTCTTTGTGTGTTGCTCCTGCATGATAATACCAAAGTTAGTTTAGGATGTGTACCTCACTGGATAGATAGGTTCACTTTTATAATTTGTCCATATCTTAGCCTTTATACCTCTAAATTGGATAATTGGAGTTGAAGATTAAACTAAAGATATGGCTATAAAAATTTGATAAGGAACTAAAATTTGATTCTGCCTCTAAGAGTTTTGAATTTTGGCTTGAAGATGAGTTATAGATGTTGTCCCTATTTTTGAATAGCTTATAGTGTTTTGGGTATAACTCCTGGAATAATTAACCAAATTGCATGAAATTTATTCCATTAGAAAATTAAGACATGAAGAATGAAATTAATTGATAAGATTTTAGGCCAATGTGGGAAGTAAAGGAAGAAGAAGGACCAATACATAATTTTTCTAAAGTTAACACATAGACCGATAGGATTAAGGCATGTGTGACCAATAAAAATAAAGCATGTGTGTCCTATAGGGATTAAGCATATGTGTGATTCTTGAAAGTTTTTGAATGGACATATGGAGAGTGAGATGGACGACATTATGGGGTTCTAAGTTTAGTTGTTGGACCCCGCTTGCTTTCGGAATCCAACTCTTGCTTGATCATGAAACTTGAGCTTGCTCTGATATTACATCTGTTGGAACTCACTTACGGAGCCCAATTTCGGATGTCTTAAACCTTGATCATCATCGGTTCATCTTCATTCTCATAAAATTCCAATAATTTTCCTCACAATTGTTCAATGGCGTGCCCACATAAAATTAGTCACCATGCTCAAACTCATTTCTCCTATTTGTGAACAGAATTTGGAA
>JANIPM010000007.1:9433290-9444094 GCA_027478405.1 Erythroxylum cassinoides
CCAACATTTTTATTGACAGGCAGTAATGCTACGTTCAGCATCTTCTCACATACACATGATGCAGAATCAAAACCAAAACGCCTGTAAAGGGCTTCGACAGTATAATAGTAAGAATCTGTGTTAGGGATGCACCCGAAATCACCAAACTTGTGGAAGACCTCCAAAGCAGCTATTCCCTCACCCAACATGGAAAACAAAGCAATTACTTGATTAAGAATCCCCACATTAAGCACCGGATATCCTTTCTCACCTATCTCCTGCACTATGTTCCAAAGCGTGAACGCATCCTTTTTCCTACGATCACTGCATATAGCCCGAACAAGGGCATCAACTACAGGCTTGGTCACACTAATATCCGTATTCTTGTTCATAGCCCACTTGAAAAAATTAATCCGATTCTCACCCAAAATAAGTGGCGCTTGAAGCACTTTAACCAGAAAATCCTCATGTAAATCTAAACCCATACCATTAAGAGTTGATTTCAAGGATCCTTCAACAGTACTCTGCAAAAGTGACAAAACAGCCTCCAGCTTCTCCTTATCAATCACATAAACTTCATCCTCGTTCCCTTGCCCATGACTCTGATTATCTTCTTCAGCATCAACATCCCATGAGACCTGCTCTGACGCGCCAAGATTCTCATTTTCCAACTGGGTCATATCACCATTCTCAACAAAATTACCCCCATATTCAGCAGAAGAAGATAGAGGAGCGTGGTCTGTTTCACTTTCACTAAAGTTTGAGAAAAATCTACGACCTTGATTAGTAGACAAAACCCACGAAGAGAAACGGGAAGGAATTGAAGTAGGTGTGAGCGCTTGAGAACAAGTGTGCACCTTAGTAAGTTTTGGGCATGTAGCAAATCTTCGAGTGGCATGTATGGATTTGGAAGCTATGGATCTCCACATTATCTCTGGGTTTGAGCAGATAACGATAACAGGTATTTATGGCTTGCTATTTCGTCAATGATGCAAATGGATGAACGCATAAGCATCAGCAACAGCGGCTAGGTAAGAGTGACTTTTTCTACAAAACCCCAAGGTTTTAGGAAGTGACGAGAGGCAATAGGGTTTCGTTTTCAGGGAGTTCCTCTTTTAACATTTTATCCAGTTTAACACTTATCTAATAAGTACGTTATAAGGAAACATTGAAATGGTAGGTGATCAATTCGTTGCTTTACAAATTAGTAAACATTCTCATTGCTAGTCTACATTAGCTCAACACAAAAATGGGCCTAAATAGCAAAAACAGTCGAATCCTGAAGAAACACGGATATTTCGTTGTCCACAAGATCTTCTCTTCACTGGATAACTACACCGAAAAAGAAAATTTATAGTCCTTCCTCAATTCATCTTGATCATCTAACAAAAGCCTGGAACAATCGTCTTTCAAAAATAATTCCAATGACAAAAGGAAAGACCATTCTGCACTTATCAACCGCAGCTCTGATAAGGTCAAGAACTATGTTAATGATTACCATGTAGTAAATTACCTCACAGCTTGTGATCAGTGCTCCCTTTTGTTCTTATACTTAGGTTGTACCTTTGCATATGCAAGGAGTCGACTATGTGACAACTTGAGCTCTGCCTTTCTGCGTCTTCGCTTGGCATTCCTAGATAGATCGCCAAGATCACTGCTTGACTGCTCCAACTTTTTGTTCTTTTTAACAGATTTTTCATTTTTCAACTTTCCTCGGACAAGCTCTTTGATCTGTTGTCTCTTATTATTTGGTACCTTCCATTCCTTCTCCCTGTAAGGTGCCAACTTTTTTACAGAAACATATTGATTCAAATCCTTGTCATCCAACATCAGTATCTCAGGTGCCTTCAGACCATATCTCTTGGGTTTCACTTTGGCATATTTAAACCTGGTCTTCAAGTGTCAGTCCAATAGTACCTTCGTAATCCAACTTACAATATTCCTCCATCATTTCTTCTTTAACTTTCTTGACAAGTGACATTTTTCGTTTCCTCTTCTGCATACTTCCATCCCTCTCTTCTTCATGAAATTCATCTTGGTCATTTTCAACCCAATGCTATGCAAATTGCTAATAATGATGTGTTACATTAATGTACTAAATACATTGAAATAGGTTATCATTTTATACATCATCATATCCATCAAGGTGCCATTTGCCTACTCTTAGTTTGCTCTATAAATCAGATTGTTGACATTTTCACAACGGCCCACTCACCTAGTCATTTCCATGATTTGGTGCCCAAACTATAGTTTTTAGACCATTTGCTACTTTGAATTTGAGGGAGGATGTTAGAATATTTTCTTACTATATTTAGATATTCTATATAAATATGGTAACTAAAATGAAATTCACTTTATTCTCAATTTGTTCAACAGCAGAAATTACTAAAATGAAAGGCGTTGTAATTTACATGTAAGGGTATTATAAGATAGCTTAAATATTAGAGAACATTTCTGGAGGCACATACAAGCCAGAGTTAACGTGACTGGTTAGTGGGTATGGTCTTTTAGAGCCATTTGAATAGCAAGCCTCCATGAGTAGCAAAGAAAGGAGCAAAAACCAAAGACTCTACTGCCATGAGCTTGATGAGGATATTGAGTGAAGGACCAGAAGTGTCTTTGAGGGGATCTCCAATGGTATCGCCGATCACAGCTGCCTTGTGGGCTTCTGAACCCTTAGGACCCAATGTTTTAGCATGCTCGGAAGCACCAGCCTGAAGCACATGAAGTAGCCGAAAACGTAAAAGATTTGATAATGAATTGGACTGTTAATTGTAATGAAACAACATTACCTCTATGTACTTTTTGGCATTATCCCATGCTCCTCCAGTGTTGGAGGCTGATATTGCAACCTAAGAAATGGAAGACAACAATGAACATCATACAGAAGTAATGGGACAATGTGTTCACCAGTGTCTCTTGAAGATACAATGATGGGAAGGGTGTTGAGTGAGTGAGGTTGTCGGAGCAAAAGCGATGAAACTTTACCTGGACACCAGAAACAAGGGAACCAGCAAGAACACCAGCGAGAGTTTCAACTCCAAAGAATGTTCCAGCAATCAGTGGTGTAAGCATAACCAAAGCGCCAGGCGGAATCATCTCCCTGATTGAGGCATCGGTTGAAATCTTGACACAGTTTGCATAGTCTGGTTTGGCTCTACCTTCCATAATACCTGGAATAGAATTGAATTGTCGACGAACCTCTTCAACCATTTTCAGGGCTGCACTACCTACACTTTTCATTGTCATAGCTGAAAACCAGTATGGAAGCATGGCCCCAACAATAAGCCCAATGAAGACCTTAGGAGTTAAAACGTCAACAGTTTTGATGCCTGCCCTGCTAACAAAGGCACCAAACAAAGCAAGAGAAACAAGAGCAGCTGATCCAATAGCAAAACCCTGAATCATAATTGTAGAATGTTAATTTTAATGAGCATCGAGCTACAGTATAGTGGTAGGGAAAGTGATTAAAAGTGAGAAATAATTCCCTACCTTGCCAATTGCAGCAGTAGTGTTTCCCGCAGCATCTAGAGCATCTGTTCTTTCACGTATTTTGTGGCTCATTCCAGCCATTTCTGCGATGCCGCCAGCATTGTCACTTATG
Source organism: Erythroxylum cassinoides (assembly GCA_027478405.1). Classification (NCBI taxonomy): domain Eukaryota; kingdom Viridiplantae; phylum Streptophyta; class Magnoliopsida; order Malpighiales; family Erythroxylaceae; genus Erythroxylum; species Erythroxylum cassinoides. The sequence goes on from JANIPM010000007.1 coordinate 9,436,874, forward strand.
GGTCCATAAGCATCAATTGCAAGACCCGTGGCAATGGTGCTGAGCATTCCCAGAGCAGCCACAGCAATTCCATACATGGCAGCCAGGCTGAAGCTTACATAGATAGCAATGGCAATGGCAAAGATGGGAATGATGACCGATTTGTATCCCAGAGCCAACCCAAAAATAACATTTGTTGCAGCACCAGTCCTACAAGAGTCTGCTACATCCTGCACTGGACTGCAGATTTGAATCGTATAATAAGTATAATTATTTTCGGAAACTTTCTCCTTATGAACATCTCACATTTGAACTCCACAGATCTTGGATGCTAGCGTTATAGAAATGCTATATGCGTACATTATCCCGTATACAAGATATTTAATTTACCTGTAAGCATTGCTAGTGTAGTACTCTGTTGTATATCCAATAACAAGTCCAGCCCACAAGCCAATTGCAACGCAGAAGAAAAGGTGCCTGCAGCAACATAAGTTTCAATGATCATGACAAATTCCTAATAGGAACGTATTTCAGAAAAGTGGATTATAACCTACCAGTTCTTTACAGCCTTGTCAGTCCCAAAGTTAAAGAGAGTGAACTCGGATGGTAAGGCAAAGAAGCTGACTATGGCTATGCCAGCAGTCATGAGAAGGGTTGAGACCAGAAGTTGTCTCTTCAAAGATGGTTCAATTTCAGTAACATCCTTAACCTCAAACATATCAGTTGCCAAAAGTGTTGTTATTAAACAAACCACAATGCCAACGGAACTTATGATCAATGGATATGACATGGCCGTGTAGTCATGGCTGACACCAAAGGATGATATCGATGCCACAAAGAGTGCAGCACATGATGATTCGGCATAAGAACCAAAAAGGTCAGAACCCATCCCAGCAATGTCTCCTACATTGTCACCCACATTGTCTGCAATAACCTGCACAAGAACCAAAACGGTTAAGCAGTGGAAATTGCGTTCTTAGATATTTCAAAATGATCACAAATTACGAAAACTTTGTCAATGGAATTGGATCTAGTCAGAGAATAGTATTAGTTTATAGAGTATCAGATATTACAGCTGGGTTCCTGGGATCATCCTCGGGAATATTTCGCTCAACTTTACCAACAAGGTCAGCACCAACATCAGCTGCTTTCGTGTATATACCTCCTCCAACTCTGCCAAAGAGAGCCATTGATGAACCCCCAAGACCATAACCAGTAATGGATTCATAGAGTCCTTCCCAGTCATCTCCGTAGTAGAGTTTAAAGAGCTGGATGGAGACAAAGAGCACGAAGAGGCCATTGGCAGCCAGGAGGAAACCCATGACTGCCCCAGAACGAAAAGCTGTGATAAAAGCCTTTCCGACACCTTTTCTTGCTTCCAGAGTTGTTCTAGCATTAGCATAAGTTGCAATCTTCATGCCTAGGAAACCTGAAAGGACAGAAGTAAAAGCACCAAGCAAGAAAGCAATAGTGCTAAAGATGGCATTGGCCAGAGCAGGTTTGCAAATGTTCCCTTTGTTATATGTGCAAGGTTCACTTTCGGTGCTGAAGCCATTAACAGAACCAAGAAAGAGGAACATGATGGCAGCAAAAACACCCGTGAAGATACCAAGGTATTTGTACTCCGTAAACAGAAAGGAGGTTGCTCCTGTGGACATGACATAAGCCGAATAAGAACAGATAGCAGAGGTTCTTGCTAATCGTCATAAAAGCAGTAAAGAAGAGAAGAACTGATGGTAAGACAATTGCCATAGGATTGAAAGAATGCTTTGGCCATAGGACTGAAAGGAAGTGAACTGATAGTAAGACAATTCCCAACCAAACCAAGTAGCAGTCTCTGCTATTTGAAAAAAAAAAAAGTAGACATCCCACTGTCCGCAGGTGACATACTCAAAAGAAGACATCATCTGAATTTCGAACACAAAATACAAAAAAGAGGAACACGTTTGCTGCATAATCTATTAGTTTTCTTTTTCACCCTGACCTGTATGTACAACATATATATTTGTACAGGAAGAGAGAAAAGGACAAGCGGAGAGAGAACTCACCGACTGAAATAGCTTTCTGGATTTCAGCACACTTGATATTAACCTCAAGATTGTTAACACCATCTTCTTCTTCTTCAATTAATCTATCATTATAACCACCGCCAGTCTCACCAGAGACTCTCACCTTTGACACCAAATACCACTGAAGTAAAGCAAATCCAATTCCAACCAAAGCAGCCACGGGAATCAGAACCTGCACAACACCCTCACTCAGCACAACCATTTCAAACACAGCCACACCAACTCACTTGGTTTCTTGAGGAGTAGTATAGAAAATATGGCAAGGCCAAAGCTGCCCTGCTTTTCACTGCATGGCTTTATGGAACCTTCAAAGCTGGTTGGTTTGATTGACTGGTGGGGCTTCTTAACCGTTAGCTAGTTGGTTTGATTGTCAGTTATGAGCTTTATCACTGTCTTTATCCTATGCAGTTTTTGTACATCAGGCTCCTTATTCCCCACTTTGTCACTTTGTAGGTAAGGTTGGTAGGACTTAAAGGCTAAGGCTAGATAAGGATAGAGAAACAATTCAAGCCTTGCTTAATGAATGGAGATGGAGTCATATAATTCATCTGTAACAACTGTGCTTTCAATAGGCCAATTAGTAGAAGTGCGCCAAAACTGGATAAGTTTCATTTTATTACGGAAATAGAATAAAAGATCCAATTTTTAATGTTCAGCTCATGATATTTACTGTGGCTCTTTCTTCTTGTTACTTGTTCTTTGTTAAAAGATTATGATCAAGACTTTAACTTTTTCCTCCGATGAGTTTGATCGGCTGACCATACAGTACTTAACCGTGGAAATAGCCCAGTGGGTTAAGAAGTCCTATTGAAGACTCTTAACAACTAAGAAATATTCATCCACAAGCTAGCGAAATTGGTAGGAAACCTGGCGTGGATTAGACTGTGTAAGGCGTACCGTGTTTCATACCTTTGAAACTATTTTATGGAAATCGGATTGCTAATGAAGTTCCAAAACGTAGTTTCTATTTCTGAAAAAGATGTGTTGACTGCACCTGGTCAGAGGAAGTTGGACGTAACCATGGGTATACTTAGTTCTCATGGTTACGTTCGCTGCAAGTTTCAAATGAAGCTTAAGTCAATATAATGAAAATACACGTGTTTGAAGGGTCTTTGGTCTCACTTCCCATCAAGACATTATAAGTGAAGGCCTACCAGGTGAGCTTTACGGGAAGAATTCAAAGTGGCGGTGGTAACTTGTCTCCAAAGATAATCACTTTGCATATTGTATTAAGACTTGGCTCAGGTCTACGGAAGAAATGGGATATCAAGAGCAAGATTTCTAGCCATGTCCGTCCTTTTGATTACTCAACACTCTTACCTTGATCCTTTTTGTAGCAGATCCAGTTCAAGCTGCATTCATCTTCAAAAAGTTCAATTATTAATTAGTGAAACAATTGTAGCTTGGAAAGAAGAAAAAGGCTTTTCGCAGCTAATCTGTTATCTTTTCTTTAGGCAGCAATACGTTGTTCACATCTTGAAGCATCATTAGGTCCGTAAAGAGAAGCGATGAGCATGGATGAGGAAAAACATGACCAATCCCCATCTCAAAAACTCTACACAAGATAAGGTTGCCACTGTGTTCTTTCTCATTTACACGTTTGGAGGCCAGGTATTCAAATGGTGAAAGAACCTACGTTCTACTCAAGCTCAACATTTTAATATTATATTCTGATTGGATAGCTTAACTACTTCAACAAAACTAAGATAAGCTTTGATTTCCAAGATTCTACACGGGGCTGGCAAGTAGCACAAATTAAATAAACTTAGTTATTACAGAACTAGTGAAAAAATCCAATTTGAAAACTGGCACTTTCAGGTGTAAAACGTTGAACAAATAATCTACTTCCAATAATCATGCATTCCTCTTTGGCAACATAGAATGGTCAACGACCCCATTTGCTACAGTTACAGATCCCATCAAGGAGATGCGAGAGTTGCATTTCATCTATTAAATATGTGACAAAGAAACTCATCCTCCTGTCAAAAAGTCTTAAAATGTGCACATTAGCTTGGAGAGGTAATTGATAGATCTTTCAAAGCCACAACATATGACCACAATTATAATGACTGCAATTGTGGGGATGCCCATCCAGGCAAAGGTGCATGAAAAACAAGAGGACGACCAGTAATAGGATGTTCAAAAGATAAAGTCTCGGCATGAAGTTCATGTCTGTCATATATTTTCCCTTTCCACTCATACACGCCTTCATACTTCACATCCCCTCTTATAGGAATTCCAAGATACTGACAATGCAAGCGGATTTGATGTGTTCTTCCACTCCGAGGAAATGCTCGGACCAAAATCTCATCCATTTTTGCTTCTGCATCAATTTCAGGTCTTTTTTCATCTGCTACAATGGTTTCACCTTTCTTACATTCGTATAGCTCTTCCAATTTCCCTTGTCCATTGACTGATAACAATTCAAAAGAAGTTTCCATGTCCCTGACTACAGACCCACCTGGTAGTTTCCGGCCTACATCTGATGCAGCATATACACGCCAAATTCCAAATTTTGACCGACCATGACCTGATTTAACAGTAATGTTTTCCCATTTTGGTGCTGAACCAACGCACTGAGCAATGTATGTTTTCCTAACCTTGTGATTGGTAAATGCCTTTACAAGCTTAGAAGCTACTTTGTGTGACTTAGTAATTAACATTACACCACTTGTATCACGATCAAGTCGATTGGCAAGATGAAGCTCTGGCAGGCTGACTTTAAAATCTGAAATTGAAACTTTACCCAAATTAGTCACTTTCAAATTGAAGGTCACTTCGAGGCTCAATCAAAAAAGCTTATCCTTTTCTGATACGTCAAAATACTTCATGTCTTTGATATATGCATCAAAGCAGAAGAGTTTATTGCTTATAGCATCAGACTACGGCCGTTACAAGATCCAGAGTCTAAGGATTTGGAACATATATATAATGAAAAAGATTGGTTTTTAGTGAAACCATACATAACCCTAACCTAAACTGCTTTGCAACTCTTTCCAACAGAAACTAACTGTTTATCACATTCAGAAAAGGCGTTAGCCGAACACCCCACCTGGAACAAAAGCAGACGATTCACTGCCTATCCTAATAGCTAATGTCACGCCATTAATGAGATATTGAGATGAAGACAACTACATATGCAGCTTATGAACAGTCACATTCCAAATTAAATCCGGCAGCTATACCAAATTCAACTCAGCAGTTGTTGCTTAGCTAATTACAAGATGGGAATGTCCCATATGTTTGCTCAAGTGATCTCAATCGTTTTATATATATTTGTGTGTGTGTGCGTTTGTGTGTCTATTGCACGGAAAAGGTTTTAATAGCATTGGATGAGAACTATATCCAGTCATTGCTCAAACAAGAAGCCGGCAATTCTGGCATATATTTCAGTATCAAATCAGAAACTTCTAACGTTCAACAAGAACCATGGGAAGACAAGAAAATCCTATCAGTTAGAAAGATATAAAAGAGGAGCATACCATCGTTGCGTCCAATTGACTTTGAAGAATCAACACAAGCAGTAATGACCTTTTCCAACATAGTGTCACAGTAAATTCCCTGAGGTTTATTGACTACAATGAGCCACTGATCTTCGTACAGAATGTCACTCATTGAGAAAGAGAAAAGGCTTGATCTTGAAGAGGCTGCCATAGCTCTGGCTAACTCTATTTCCTTCGAGATTGTAGGGAGGGGAGGGGAGAGTGGCGTGGGATACTTTTGTAGTTCCAGAGGTGTGCTTTGGGAAGTGACATCTGAGGGCTCATTTTGGGACGACATGGAACTGCTGTAAGAACAACAAAGAGGGAACGTCAAGAGCTTTCTGGGAATTCTGCAGAGGGGTTTCGGAGTTGGGGAGAGGGTGGGCTTGAGTAACAACAAGCAGACCATTGATGTGCCTGATCGCAAAGGTTAAACGTTGGACAGCTTCTTAGTTCTTGCCTATGTTGGTGGGCCTAGACATTAGAATGCAGGGCTGGTGGTCTTAGTCCACTTACTTGTTAAACCCTAGTTTATTTATTTATGTAGTGTTAACTAATAATATTTAAATTAAATATTAATTTTTTTTCAAATTTTAGAATAAAATGTAGGAGTTATTGCAAACATCAATTTCTAATAGAAACGAACCAAATGTAGATAACATTTGCAAAAAGATATTTGGTACAAAATCTGGATATATCAAAGGGCAAATATTTGGCCTTAAGTCAACTGCTCTATCCTCATCAAGACCAACATGCATTCAACGCCTTGAAAAGGAAAATAAATTGCTTAAAAAAATGTTAGCCAAGCATGGAAAATTACTTAGCCCGAATTATGTAAGTAGTGATTCTGAAAGCAAGACCGAGTGATTAAACTATTCTTTGTATTTTTTAAGGTATATAAGTATTTTTGCAGTCGTAATAAAATCTTGTACATTATCAAATTTAACGATATTTTATTTTTATGTGCAATGTTTCAAAATTTTAATTATTTTGTATAATAAATTAACAACAAAAAATTTAAATAGTATATACAATAATATGGATTAAAATTTTGACAAATAATTTTCATTAACATGGTATAACATTTAGGTGAAATGTATATTAAAAATTTGATTACATTTTACAAAATGTAGCTAAAAACATTTATCTATATTTTCAAAATTATAACTAAAAATATTTGACTATGTTTCTGAAAACCTAGCTAAAAAACTTTGCTAAAAATAATTTGCTACATTTTTGGAAATGTAGTTTTAGTTTTGTTTACTTTTTTCCTATGCTTTATTTTCGTAGAAAAAAAGTATAAGAAACGTTTCAAAAAGTAGTCACCAATATGTTTTGAAAAAGCCTGTACTTTTTTGTTGTGAAAATTAAGCATAGAAAAAAATTATTAGTGACGATTAGGAAAAAAATATTGCCTATAGTTTTCTACTATAGAAATTTAACGACATTTTTGATGATGAATATAAATCGTTGCTAATGCTTATTAATGATAATTTTGTAACTTTCAACGAAAAAATAAATCGTCACTAAAAGTCCCCTCTGTTGTAGTATAGGAGTAAAGGCATGAACCAACATTATTTAAGAAACTTTAAATAATATAAAGGATTAATTACATCAAAATTTTTATAATATTACTGTGTTAAATATAATAAAATTTGAATTTTATCAAGGAATTTGTTGTAGCTTAACAA
>JANIPM010000007.1:9453487-9464689 GCA_027478405.1 Erythroxylum cassinoides
GAATTATGTATGGATGTTGGGATCGGGTCCGACGTTTTGGGTAGCTCGTCGCGGGCGCAGCCCGAGGGGCCACCTCGAGGATAGGAATTGGGACCCGGGCCCAACAAACATTTATGCTAGTAATAAGGCATTCACTTTCATGTCAGTTAGATAAAACCATTTGCAACCTTCTTATCCTTGATGTAGTGCAACTCTATTATTTCACATATGACATTGTAGAAGTCAATGAAATCTTCGTCATGACATCCTTCAATGACAACCCCACAATTTTGACTTCTAACATGACTATCTCGATCTTGTTTGTGAAATCTAACCCCATTAACAATGCAACCTATGTATTTCTTCTCACAAATATGAGGCCCACATGCCAAACTATATAATGTTGTTATCGCTTCTCGCACGTTACGAATATGTAACCGTATCATCTATACAACAAATTGAAAATAAATATGAGGATGAGACATATTCTTATAATTTCATAATATGTAATCAATATGAAACTTACTCGATTTTAAAACCATGAAACAAACTTCTACCTATGTCTTTCTTTAATATTAATAATCCCTTTGCTGCGAATTGTCTCTTTGTGCTCTCTATTTAAAAAAGACAATAGTAGTAAGATCTTAGGGTGAATAAAGAAAATTGTAATATGATTGTTTGAATGAAAACGATTATACGTACTCCATATATGTATCAACTTTCTCGCAGTGGTTCAAAATTTACCAATGGGTGATTTTGAATTTGCCTTTAGTTAACTCCACATATTTACCCACACCAAGTGGCCTAACTTTTTTGGAGAAAATAGATAACCCACCGTTGTTATGAAAATCAAAGTTACGTTCTGGTCTATTAAATCTTGTCTCCACATCAGTTAAGTACATTGAACAAAGAGTCAAGCATTTATTTGTTATATAAGCCTCTGCAATAGACCCTTCTAGTCGAGCTCTATTATGTACATAACGCTTAAGAGAGCATAAAAACCTGAACATAATCAGTTATAAACTTAGGAATTGTTACAAACAAAGAACATAGAAAAAAATTAATGAATTTATATGAATTACCTTTCAATAAAAAACATCCATCGAAATTGAACCGGTCCACAAACTTTTGCTTTATATAGTAAGTGAATTACCAAATAAACCATAACATCAAAAAATAATGGGGGAATAATAGTTCAAGCTTACATAGCATATAATCAATGCTATGTCTTTTTCTATTTTATTATGCTCTTCAACTTTAAGTGTCTTGCAATATAATTGCTTAAAAAACTCTCCCAATTGACCCAAAGTAATGGACACATCTTTGGCAAACACCCACTTATTCCAATAGGAAGTAATCGTTGAAAAAGTATAGGAAAATCATAATTTTTCAACCTTGACACATTTCCCTCTTTAACATTCACACAGTGACCTATTTTTGAAGCATACCCATCAAGAAATTTGACTGATTGGAGGAACTGACAGAATGATTGTTTCTCACTTTTTGACATGTTGTAACAAGCAAGGGGAATAACGTATGACCCATTATCTCTTCTTTTCAAATGCAAGTCCTTTCTAATATTCGTGTCTTCCAAGTCAAGTCTAGCCTTAATTGTGTCCTTGGATTTCCCATTAATTCCCATGTCAATCCCTAAATGGACTCACAAATGTTTTTCTCAATATGCATGATATTAAGATTGTGACTCAGTAATAATTCCTTCTAATATGGCAAGTTGAAAAATATGCTTTTTTTTCCAATTCAATTCGATATCATTTCTCTTTCTCTTTCTGTTACTTGAGTGTTTGCCAAATGTAATGTCACTTAAATGTGATAGCTGGTAAACAATATCATCACCGGACAACTACATCAGAGCTTCACCCAATTCTACTGTGCCATTAAATAGTCTACTTCTTCGCCATCAATGCCCATATTCTACATAACAATGATGACCCGTATAACATATTTTACTTCATATCCTCATTAAATATGTTTGATGGTTACAAACAGGACAAGCCATATACCCTTTAGTGCTCCACCCAGATAAATTCCCATAAGTTGTGAAATCATTTATAGTCCACAAAACAGCAGCATGCATTATAAATGTTTCACCTTCAACAACATAAAAAGTTTGTAATCCAAATTTCCATAGATCATTTAAGTCATCAATTACTGGTTGAATGTATACATCAATGTCCTTACCAGGAGCAGTAGGTCCTGGAATAAGCAAAGACAACAATATAAAAGGCTCCTTCATACACTTCCATGGACGTAAATTGTATGGGACTAGAATCATCGGCTACATGCTATATGAAGTACTCATATTAATGAAAGGATTAAATCCATATGAGGCCAATCCAAGTTGAACATTACGACTATCTTGTGCAATAGAAACTTTCCATCAATTTCTTTCCATGCCATTGAGTATGATGGATGACGCATAATGTTATCATTAATGCATTTCTCTTTATGCCACTTCATATCTATGGTTATTTTTGTTGACATAAAAAGTCTTTGTAATCGTGGTTTAAAAGGAAAGTATCAAAATATTTTATTCAATATCTTTTTCCCTCTCCTATTAATGTACCACAAATAGGACACTCCTGAAGATCTTTACTTTCCTTTCAAAAAACAACACAGTTATACTTACAAGTATGATTGAACTGTATCCTAATCCAAGGTCCCTTAATAGTTTCTTTGCATCATAGTAAGATTTCGACAACTTGTGCCTAATAAGTAATGCATCGTTTAGTAAGTTCATTAATATGTCAAAGGACTTGTTACTTCATTTATTATAAACCTTTAAATGCAACAACTACACAACAAATGGTAGTTGTGAGAAATTAGAGCACCTCAGATATAATTGTTCTTGAGCAACTTTAAATAACTTCCCAAAATTATGTTCTTTAATACTACCAATTATGTTTGGCATTCTTGTTTTATTCATTATCTCTATATAATTATGATAATCATCTAACATCTCGTCAATCCTATCATCACCATCATTGGTCACATCATAATCATCTACCTCATTATTATAACTGTCATCATAAGATGTACCGCCACTTCTACTACAACTTACTTCCTTACGTTCACCTTGATAAAGCTATAAAGAATAGAATTTGTCTATGCCTCGGATTAGCAAGTGATTATAAACCACATCTTGAATTTGGAACTCGACATTTGAGCAATCAATGTGTAGATAACAAATACTACATTCATCACCCATTTGAGCTTTTACAAATTGCATGAAACTCTTAACTCCTTCTACGTATTCAGTTGACAATTGTCGATGAGACATCCAACTCTTATCCATTTAGCTATATACATGCATTTTTTGTTCAATTTTACGTTTAAAAAACCAATGTAATTAAGGTACGTGGTGTTGTTTACACTTGTGAATCGAGAAACTTGTTCTCATTATCTCTCCTAGGCTCGTGGAATTTTTCATCGATAAGCCTCATTGGAGCTGCATCACCAATTCCCAGCCTATATACCATCCTATGTCTGTACTATGTTGAGTTGTTTCTTGTTTGCGTTGTCTGTTTAACTTCTTCTATTACATAATGACATTGTAATTGGTTAAGTCTTTTGTATTAATTTTTGTTATTTACATTGAAGCTATTTTTTTAAATGTCACTCGCAAAAGAAAGAAATTAAGGTTCCAATTTTTATCTTTATAAAATTGTTGATGAAATTACTTTTACCAATTTCCTCTATAACACCTATTGTTCTTTCTAATTTTTCAACATATAAATTATATCATTTACACTAGTGTATAATGTAATTGAACATGTTATATTCATCATTTGATGTGTTGGATGTTGTTATGGTACTAATTAACTATTTAGTACAAAAATAAATTACATTGTATGAGGTTAACTAGTAATTTCGTATTAATTTTTGTTATTTACATTGAAGCTATTATTTTAAATGCCATTGGCAAAAGAAAGAAATTAAGGTTCTGATTTTTATCTTTTTAAAATTTTTGGTGAAATTACCTTTACCAATTTCCTCCATAACACCTATTGTTCTTTCTAATTTGTGAACATATAAGTTATATCATTTACATTAGTGTATAATGTAATTGAACATGGTATATTCATCATTTGATGTGTTAGATGTTGTTATGGTACTAACTATTTAGTACAAAAATTAATTACATTGTATGAGGTTAACTACTAATCTTGTCTTAATTTTTGTTGTTTACATTTAAGCTATTATTTTAAATGTCATTGGCAAAACAAAGAAAATAAGGTTCCAATTTTATCTTCTTAAATTGCATGGTGATTCAATGGTTACATTGTATGGGTTGTGTTTATGGGTGTGTTTCAAAGATGATTTACTATCTGTCTTTGTTATTTGTATATGGGTTAACTTCTTTCAAACGACCTTTAATGCTTCCCTCATCAAAGCTTCGTAACTATTTGATGAAAGGTCTTCAAAAGTATTTTACTTTTATTCATTTTCATTAATAGTAATATAGCCCAATATAGATAATACTATATTTCTGTACATCAAGAACATAGTCATGTCTATTCTTCTTTAAATTCTAAATTTTGCTTGTGATACAAACTACACAATAGATTTCTGAAATTTTAGTAAGGGTAACTTTCATATCATTAGGCACATTAAAGATGTATAAGTGCTAAACTGGACTATTTTCACTTATCATCAAAATTAGAGTTGAACATATCATCATTTTGAATATATCATCATTTTATTCTAAATCGACATTTGCAGAATATACCTTTTAACATTATTAATCAAGAAATGTCGACATGGCGACTAGTTCCTGATGGTACTAATTCATTACTTTGGGAGGAATATGGCAAAAGTATCCCTACTAAAGGAATAAACAGTGCAAAAAAAAAAACTCTACTTCATACACTAATGATCGTTTGCCTTCCATGGCCGATCTTCTGCTTCAAGGTGTTTAGTATTATCCGAACAACATCACTTTCCTTATTATGTACGTCTCATTTCCTTTTATGAAGCTATTATATATATTCACATTTAATGGTATATACTACATGCTGTTTTAAGCTTCCTTGAATCTCGAAGATGACAGGTATGCCCATGGAGGAGGGAGCAATGTCACAACAATCCGTAAAATATTAGGAAAATTAGTTATTTTGGAAAATTTGTCAATTCCACAGGCTTCGTCTGGACATTCATGTATATATGTCACTCTAATTTTGGTTCGTTTAATAGTTGACTAATTTGACAATATTTAAGTTCTATACTAATTGTGTTTTAGGTAAACCATTTTGTACTGGTAGTTTATCTGGAGAGTTTGTCTTCCATGCTAAATCTGGTGACTCATTCACTGTATCTTCTACAAGTTTAGCTATAGGAAAAACGTTGTTACAAGGTGTGAAAAGCCCTACACTTGAGGGAAGAACTACTTTTGTGTCAATTGGTGCCTTTGAATGTGCAAGGAGTCTTCTCGGGAATCCAGACATCAAGGACTCATTTACGTTTACCGACTCTCGCGTCACTTGGAATCCAAAAAAATAATTATATCATTGACATTTATCGATGCAATCAATTGGACTCAGCTTTAAAGTTGATTTATTATTATATTTGAAAGAATTTGTCAAACAACCTCTCTACTAGTTATGGGTCAAATTGCGTACTATTGAGTGTGGATTGTCATTGTTCTTGTTCTATGACTGTAAGAATTGTTAACCTTCTAATTCAAAGTTTGTACTACTCTATATATCATATTATTATATTGATACAATTATTAAAATTTTTATACCTAAATTTTACACTGTTAGTAATTATTAATGATTAATTAATAATATTGTTTAACACTTAAAATTATGTTGTGCATGTTTTTCAATAATACGTTGTAAACATTTAAAACAAATCTCCAATAAAAGATATCTTAACTATGATAGATTATAAAAATGCTAGTTTAACAATTTTGGAAAATGTGAACCCTTTGATGACGATTTTGGCAAATGGTTATCAAATGAGTTGCAAAATATTGTGGAACCTTTGATGACGATTTTCAGAAATCTTCAGTAAATGTGGACCATTTGGTGATGATTTTTAGAGATCGTCACTAAATACGAACCATTTGGTGATGATTTTAGAAATCGTCACTGAATGTGAACCATTTGATCCTTTGGTGACGCTTTCAAATATCATCACCAAAGGGTTACTTTAGTGGCAATGTGAAAAATGTAGCAAAAAAAACATAGCTAAATGTCTACAAACCTTTGGTGACGATTTTTGAAAATTGTCACCAAACGCCCTTTTAGTGACAATTTACATAATCGTCACGATTTCGAAAATTGGTCACCAAATGTTTAACCAATTATGATGACGATTTCTAAAAAACCTCACCAAAAGTTCATTTAGCGACGAATGTATAAAATCGTCGCCCAACGTGGACCATTTTGTGATAATTTTTGAGAATCGTAATTAAATGTTCACCATTTTGGGACAATTTTTGTCATTCGTCATCCAATGTTGATCTTTCCGTGACACTTTTATAATTAGTCACTAATGACTTAGTTTTAATGACAATTTTTAAAATCGTTACAATATGGTCACTTTTAGCGAAGATTTTTGAACATTGCAAAAAAAAGTAACTAAATGTCTACTTTATTGTAGTGAATTATTTGACTTTGCAAGTATGTCACGAATGTATTTAGTTTGGGTCAATAATAAGCCCGACTACTCCCAAGATGCCTCAACACCTAGAAAGTAGCTTAGGCAACCAAGATCCTTGAGTTTAAAATTGTTGAATAAAAAACTGATTATATTCTCCATGACAATAAAGGGAGACCCAGTTACGAGTATATCGTCAACATAGGAAGACAATAAACGTACGTGTCAAAAGTGGCCAAGTAAAATAAGGAAGAATCGGTTTGTAAAACCTTGAAACCAAATTTGAGGAGAGCATTATGGAGACATGTATACTATTGGCAAGGTGCCTCTTCAAGTCCGCAGGGACACTTCCGACGCTTGTAAACATAAGTAGAGCAAGTGGAGTCGATAAATCATGGGGGTTACTCATATCAACGTCTTCTTCAAAAGTATATTGACGAAAAGCGTTTGATACATCAAGTTATTTGATGTTCCAACTGCGAGATATACCTAGTGAAAGAATCAACCTGATTGTAATCGGCTTGACAATAGGACTATACGTATCATTGAAATCAAGTCTTGGCTGTTGATGATATCCTTTAGTGACCAATCTCACTTTATATCGATTGATTTTCCCATCAGCTGTGCACTTATAGACCCACTTGCAACCTATAATGTTTTGGTTTTTGTTCAGGGGAACCAAGTCCCATTTATGGTTTGCAATAAAAGCATCGTATTCTGTTGTAGCTATTGCACGACGTCATTATGTTTGTTTTACTGCTTAGGAAAAACATGTGGGTTCCTACCAGACCCTTCATAATATTTTTTTAGGTCATGGGTAAAGTAAAAAAAAAGAGCCCTTATTTTTTTTAAAATTTTGAGCTCTTATAAAGAATAAAAAGAAACAAAAAATGAGCCTTTTATTGTTTTTTATAAGATTAAAAATGAGTTATACTTTATTTCATTTTATTTTTTATGAGAGTAAAAATGAGCTCTATTTTACTTTATTTTATTTTTTATGAGAGTAAAAATAGGCTTTATTTTACTATTTATGAGGATGGGCCCTGGGCGAGTGCCCAGGCTGCCCTTGTCCACGGCCGACTTGGTTTCTGCATATAAACAATCCTAGATTTGGATGTCAAGATAATTTTCTTCCGCTTAAGTGAACCAGTTTCTGACCTTGTTACCATGGGATGATGATTGAGTGGTTGAATAGATGTGGATGATGTGGTTGTTTTGTATTATGTTAAGTCAATCACAAGAGGAAGTTCAGGAGAAGTATGAGGTTGAATTGTAGTTGTATCAAAAGTGATATTGACGTAGCGGAAGCCTTTTATAGACTTGTTGAATCGCTCACATTTGCTAGGAATATAAGACTCTTTCAATTTCGTTGATTAACAAAAGAATACCAAAAAGAAAAGAGAATTATGAGAAAGGGAATTCTTATTTCATTAATCAAAAATTGTCGTAACTTTTCTTTTATATAGGCAGAAATTCCAAAGATACAAGGAAAATCTTGATTATGCCCAAAAATCCAAAATATTCCTAAAAATCTGAAATTTTCCACGAAAGAAGCCCAAAGCGGTGTATCAAAAGTTAATTCCCTATAAAATGTAATTGCAAAATCAAAAATTACCAAAAATAGCAAAATTTTCAAATTGAAGGCTCAAAATTTCCCCATAATTACGAAACTGCCACTAGGTGTAGTTTTTATCCCATTGCTCTAAGTATTGTAATGCTTCCTTTTCCGCATCATTCTCCCCAGGAACAAGAAAATTCACCCTCAAATTAGCTGCTTGGTCATCATTAGAAGAGTCACCATGAAAGGGCATTAGATGTTTGACATTGAATACATTCGCAGTCTGAATGTGACTAGGCAACTTAAGACGAAATGTGTTAAAATTGATTTTCTCCACAATCTCCAAAGACCCAAGTTTCTTAGTTGACAACTTGCTATAGTCAACTACAGAAAATCGAACACTAGTAAGGATAGCCCAAACATAGTCACCAGCATCAAATTCCATGTGTCTTCATTTTTTATCAGCAGCTTGTTTATACTTGGAAGCTACCTGTTGAAGGTTCTTAGTGACTTTCTTATGAACCTATTATAGTGAACCCATAAAATTCTCTGCCTCTTTTCAAATTGTGGCCCAAAAGTAAGAGGCCTGGACTAGCTGTAGAGTGCGATCACGCCCAACATACCCCGCATTGTGTAGCTCCTAAATAATCTTCAACCATAGGCTGCAATTTGGAATACATAATTGATTTCCTTTGAACAAAAACCCATCTTGTAATACAATGTCCATCTTTTCTCGTACCCAAACAACACTTAAAATGCTAGAAAAATATGGGTCAGTGCAAAGCAAATCACGAAAAGTATCAAAACCAGATACCTCCACATTCATTTTAGTCAACAATGCCATTTGACGGATCAAAGCATCTGCCACATAGTTTGTCACCTCTACCTTATCCTTCACTAGGAAAATGAAACACTGCAGATACGCGACCCAGGAGGCATATCTAGCTGACACCTTATCCTACCCATGGAGATTCTTCAAGGCTTCATGATTAGTATAGAGGATGAACTCTATCTGGAACAAGTAGTGCTTCCATTGTTTGACAGCTTATACGACAACGTAAAACTCCACATTATAAGTACTGTAATTGAGCTTGGATCCAAACAACTTCTTGCTATAGTATGCCATTGGTCTATCGTTCTAGCTCAAAACTGCTCCAATGCCCACCTTTGAGGCATCACTATGCAATTCGAATGACTGGGAAAAGTTGGGTAGTGCTAATATCGATGTTGTAGTAAAACATTGCTTTATCAAACAGAATGCTCCTGTAGCCTTTTTAGTCCATGCAAGCTTGCCTTCCTTCACACACTCTGTGGTTAGGGCCATGATATTGCTGAAGTGGGGAATGAAATGCTTATAAAAAGAAGCCAAACTATGAAAACTGCAAACCTCTATGATGGTTTGTGGTTGTGGTCACAGCTTCAATTTTGGACTCGTCAACTTGTAGTCTGTCTTTGGAAATTATATACCCCAAGAATAGGATTCTATCTGTCATGAATACACACTTCTTTGCTGCTACATAAAATTTCTCCTTACGAAGTACAAACAAGACCTCTTGCAAATGTTGTACATGCACCTCTTTGTTAGGACTATAAGTCAATATATCATCAAATTACACATCAACAAATTTGCCAATGAAAGGTCTAAAAATTTTGTTCATCATATGCAAAAAAAGTACAGGGTGCATTAGATAAAACAAATGGCATTACCAACCATTCATACAACCCTTTTTGTGTCTTGAAGGCTATCTTCTACTCATCATTAGGCCCGATTTGAATATGATGATAACTGCTCTTCAAGTCCAGCTTAGAAAATACAACAACACCACTAATTTGATCAAGTAAATCATCAAAGCGAGGAATTGGAAATGGATACCTCAATGTGATTTTGTTGATGGCCCTACTATTTACACATATACACCATGAATCGTCCTTCTTAAGTGTCAATAAGGTAAGCACTGTGCAAAGGCTTAGAATTTCACGCACATGCCTTTTAACCAATAGCTCCTCCACCTGATTGCGTAACTCCTTATGCTCCTTCGAGCTCCTTCTATAATGAGGCAGTTTGGTAACAAAACTCCTAGTTTAAGATTGATTTGGTGTTGAATATCATGTAATTATTGCAAACCATCAAGTAACTCGCTCGGGAACATGTCACTAAATTCATTAAGGAGTTTGACGATTGCTTGTGGTGTAATCATGTTTGGTTCATCCTCCTTCCTGATCAGTACATACAACACTTCTGACTCCTGTAATACTTCATCAAATCTAGCCAAGGATAATAGGTTAGTATTATCCCCGTCAATTTACTCTTCTCTACCCTTTTACCAGGCAATAGTACAATCTTTGTTCCCTCAAATACCAAACTGTACATGTTAACATCATGTATCACCTACTTATCATACTATCAGGGTCTCCATAAAAATAAGTGGCAAGCATCTATGACAACTACATCACACCATACAGAATCTCTATATTTAGGACCCATAGAAAAGGACACCAAAGCACATTGAGACACTATGATCTCATTACCCTTCTTTAACCAAGCCATCTTATATGGTGCATGGGTGTTTTTAAGTTTTTAAATACAATTTTTGGACAGCCTCTATAGATATTATATTCTTACAACTACTAACATGAATGATAAAGTGGCAAATCTTACCATAGATTGTGCAAACACTCATCGTTGACAGTAACTTTAAGGGTCAGACGTATCCCCTTCAACTTACCCTTCCTCTGTATACTCCTTAGTGTCAAAGTCTGGTTATGCTCTAGTGATTGCATCTTCACCATCTCCCTATTCGGAATCTATAAATAGTACCTTTTTCGCTACTTTTTTTGACATTTAGATTGTTTATGAACATGTTCGCTACATCCAAAACTACGAATAACACCTCTAATTACTCTATTGGCTAGATTCACACTGGTAGTGCAGCGCCCCCTTACCGCAGGGTACATACCGGGACGCCCGTAGGTCATTCCGATACATATCCTACGATAAGGGTGAGCTACGAACAATCACTACTGTACTTCACATGGCATCATAA
>JANIPM010000007.1:9522872-9536178 GCA_027478405.1 Erythroxylum cassinoides
CAAAAACCATTCCAATATCACAACTCAAGTATGCCTAGGGTTTAGCCGCACTAAAATCCTTAAACTCGCAATTTATGTTTATTACAATTTTTCTAAAACCATACTTTCGGGTTTACTGCTCCCGATCAATGAGCCAGTCCACATAGGGTAACCTAGGCAACCTCTCCTTAATAGAAAAATTCCTCTCTGCATTAGGAATCCATAGACACTAAAATCACTCAATTCGGATCTCTATAGGTCCAATTATTACTAAAACACGGACCAGAAAAATAATCTCTCGGTCCTCTCACTTTGACTTAATCAATAAATGTCAATTTCATCTCTAAAAATTCACAATTTTACATTGAAATGAAATTAAATATCTCACGAATCCGATGCCTCGAGAATCAAGTCAATCGAAGGTCGGATGGCCAAGTTATAAGTAAAAGAATGGGAAAGGGTCACATTAAAAAAATTAAAATTAAAAACCCTGGCTCGCACTCACGAGAGGACGCAGTTGCTCGCGATCGCGAGCCCGTCGCCTCGCGAGCGCTAGCGAGAGCTCAACAACCACTTATTTTCCCTCTCTTCTTTCCCAATGCCTAACTTCTCACACAAGTGTCCAAAAATTACAAATGAGGTCTCATTGGAAAGATCACAGAAAACCCTATAAGTTCCTTTCAGGACTCACTAACCAATTTCACCCCTAAAGGTGTCAAAAGTGCAATTAAAATTTTGCCAAATCACAAATTTTCCAAAACAGTGCAACATTTTCTAAAATTCATATCTTCCCATTTCCTTTGCCAACAATTCCAAGCTTTATATCAAAAGAAAGATCAAAACATATTCTACAACGTTCATGCATAACTTGGCAGCAAATTCAACCTCTAGACAGGTCAATTTCTCAACCAAAGTTTGTGCCCCCATAATTTAATCCTAAACCATAACCACAATTTAAAAATTCGTAACTTACAATCCAGAAGTCCAAATTGTGCAAACTTGGTATCAATGGAAAGAGCAAAGAAAAGTATACCATTTCTATGTAGAGCTTAAAAACCAATTCCACCTCTAACGAGGTCAATTTCCTACATGATTGTTGCTGCCCTGTGAAAGATTGCTAAATGAACATATCACCTAAACCATATCCTTACTCTAAAAATCCATAACTTACAATTCTTACATCCAACAATAGCATGTTATACATCATTACAAAGCTAAGACATTCCTCTAAAACTTTCCATAAGACCATTTGAACTAAATTTAACCATAACAATCCAGAATTTGCTTCAAAGTACAGTAACCACAAAATCCATACTTAGAGACACTTCACACACAAAGCACATTAATCTTTGAAAAACCATCTGAAAGTTCACAAGTCATAACTTTCAATTTCAAAATCGAAAAATGTTATACTTAGTGGAGATAGAAATCTAACAAGAAAATCTTCAACTTTCATGAAGACCAATTTCACAAAATCTGTCTCAATCATCCCAGAAAAATTCTTAAAGTTTCAAATCACAATTTTTTTCAATGTTAGGATCACAAACATGGCCATATTCATCCTGCACATATTACCCACTTTCATGTACAAATTTAGAACTCTTCAAGCCAACATTGGACAACACTTCCTTCATAAGAATTCTAGACAAACTTCTCAAGTTTAATTCAAACCAAACCTCATCTCAATTGTATAACCATATAAAAAGTTATGATCAAATCTTTGAAACATATACAAATCCAATTTTGCAGATTCTCAACCTAGCTCAATTTCTACCTCCTCCATACCATTTCTAATCCAATTTTCACTCAATTTACTTCATAAATCCATCATAACTAAATCACAACTTAGCCTTGAACATTAGTCTACAAAATTGCAGCACACACACTTAATCAACTATCATTTTCCACACTCATCTTTAATCACAACTTCACTTCAAACCATCTCAATTTTCATACAACACATGTTACACTTGCATATATCACATCCTACCTCATCAATCATCAATTAAACAAGAAAATTTCATACCCATCTACACCAACACAAGTTGCATGCAATTAGGTTCACAACCATCACAAATAATTTACAGATTTATTTGCCAAACCCAAGGTCAATGTGGACATAGGTGAAGTTGGGTAGTGTACATGAGATGTATATGCATCAAAAGTTGATAGCCCAGTGTGAGTGCACACATCAACAGTTGATAGCACTAGATTCGATAGTTGCATTATAAATGCAATTGGTATGATTGATACCTACCGATTTACTTAAGGTGGCTTGTTACGCAAACCTAAGGTCATTCTTAGGGATATTAAATATCGATCCACTAAGAGACCTTGTGTACAAGTTCTCTCGGATTCATATAGAGGGTTATGGATCCATGAGAAAATAGTGGGAGCGATACTACACGTTATCAAAGTCCTAATTGACATGCATTTACATACAATCTAACACCATTTCTCTTTTTGAGATTAGGTTGCAAGAATCAACACCATGACCACTAGTGTAAACCTACACTCACTTATGGAAGTCAATAAGTTGACTGGACCCAACTTCCTAGACTAGCTTAGGAACCTGAGAATAGTTCAAATTAGAGAAACTAGGCTACTTCTTGGAAGAGCCACTTCTTGATCCCCATGCACTATCAGAAGCATGCAGAAAACATCTCGATGATAGTGAGATGGCTAGCTGCATAATACTGGCTACTGTCACCGGAATTGCAAAAGTAGAATGAGGTTATGGATGCTCCTACTATAGTCTAAGGGAGCTATTTGATGAGCAAACTAGGTCCGAAATGTTCGAGACCTTGAGGTTGCTCTTTCACTCCAAGATGGTTGAGGGGACAACTCCAATTCAATATGCACTGAAAATGAATGGCTATATTGAGAGATTGGCCTCCTTGGATTTTTTGATGGATCATGAATTAAGTATAAACTTAATTCTAACTGTTTTAACTGAAAGTTATTCACAGTTTATGCTTAATTATCATATGAACCAAATATCCATAACGATTCCTGAGCTGATAAACTTTCAAAATAGTTAAGCCATCTGTCTATAAGGACAGTAAGGCTATGATGCTGGTGGAATCTTCTGGTTCGAGGAGGAAGAACCAAAAGAAGAAGAAGTCTACAAGGCCTAAGGGAGGTGTGGCCAAGAAGAAAGCTAAGGAGTTTGCCCCTAAGGGAACACACTTTCACTGTAGTAAGGATGGCCATTGGATAAAAAAACTGTAAGGCCTATTTGGAGTCAGTGAAGCAGAAGAAGGCATCAGATGCCCATCTACGTTAGGTATGTTTGTTATTGATATTAATATTGTTTCTAATAATAACATATAAGTATTGGATACAGGTTGTGGTTCACACATATGTACTAATATTTAGGGCCTCAAGAATAGTAGACAACTCAACAAGGGAGAGTCAAACCTGTGCGTGGGCAACGGAGCAAGAGTTGCTACATTAGCCTAGGAACTTATGTATTAACACTCCCTAGTGGGCTTGTAATAGAATTTGATGGTTGTTTTTATGTACCTGTATTGACTAAGAATATTATTTCTGTTTATAGTCTTAATAAAGCTATTTTCCATTTAAATTTTAGTAACAACGGTTGTTCTATTAGTTTGAATGGAATGCTTTATGCTATGGGTACATTATGCAATAGAATATGCATATTAGATATGTCAAATCCAATTTTAAATATCAATGATAATAAAAGACATAAATGAGGAAATATGAAATCATCTTACTTATGGAATTATTGCCTTAGCCATATAAGCGACAGATGCATGATTAAACTACACAAGTGTGGTAGTTTAGGGTTATTTGATTATTAATCATATGACACATGTGAATCTTGCTTATTAGGCAAGATGACAAAGTTACCCTTTAAGGGAAAAGTTGAACAAACTACTGGGCTATTGGACTTAATAAATTCAGATGTATGTGGTTCGATGTCCATACATGCCAAAGGTGGTTTCATATACTTCATTACCTTCATCGATGATTACTCACGATATAGGTGTTTGTATCTGATGAGAAACAAATCTGAGGCCTTTGAAAAATTTAAAGAATTAAAAAATGAAGTACAAAAACAACTGGGTAGAAGTATTAAAACATTTTGATCAAATTGAGGTGGTGAATACTTAAGCCAAGGGCTTCTAAGTTATCTCAAAGATAATGGGATAATATCCCAGTGGACTCCACCTTACACGACGCAACATAATGGTGTGGCAGAAAGGAGAAACCGAACTTTGATGGATATAGTAAGGTCAATGATGGGCTTAGCAAATCAACCAAAATCCTTTAGGGGATATGCACTCGAGACTGATTTTTAAGTGTTAAATAGAGTCCCTTAAAAGTCAGTTGATTTTACTCCATATGAGATGTGGACTAACAAGAAACCCTATCTTTCTTACATGACAGTTTGGGATTGTCTAGCTTATGTGAAATAGATTTAGTCATATAAGCTAAGGATATCAGTTTATAATGTTTTGGAACAAAAGGTGTTTGTTTCACAGTATGCTGTCATTTTATAGAAAGAGTAAAAGAAGACAATGGGAGCAAAATTGAACTTATGGAAGTTCAAGATGCTCAAACAGACGCAGATCAACTGCCTGAACTCAAGACTATTGTTCAGAATGATGAAACAATAGTTCAATCTTTTGATACACAAGAAGTTCATAGGTTCAGTAGGATACGTCATATTCCAAGGGGATATAGATTTCTCATAAATGAGCATAATGACATATTGCTCATAAAAGACAATGAGCCCACTACCTAATAAGAAGTTATGAAGAGTTTAGAATTTGAAAATGGCTTGAAGCCAAGAAATCTGAAATAGATTCCATGTATAAAAACCAATTATAAACTTTGGTTAACCCACCCGAAGGATAAGACCCATAGGGTGAAAATGGATTTTTAAGAATAAAATTGACATAGAGGGTAATGTAGTTACCTAGAAAGCTAGGCTTATAGCTAAAGGTTATCATTAAAGATAAGGAGTTGACTATGACGAAACATTTAGCCTGGTAGCCATGCTTAAATCCATTAGGACACTCCTGGCCATTACTGCTCATTATGATTATGAGATATGGCAAATGGATGAGAAAATAACTTTCCTTAATAGAAACCTAACTGAGGATGTGTACATGATGCAACTCGATGGTGAAAGGATGAATTGCACGGGAAAATTGTCTATATAAGGGTTTGTAGTAAAACAATTAACTTTCTAGTTAATTGGGGGTCATGATGTGTTGTCAGATACAGCTCATGACTTCCTTGAATTAAGTGTTATTTCAAGTGGCCAACATAACCAAAAACTTGATGGGTTATATGCATTGAAGAAGCAAAGAATGAGTAAAATGGTTTTAGATGGGGATCTAAGATACGAGAGATGCATGACTAAGCTACATAAGTGTGGTAGTTTAGGGTCATTTGATTGTGAATAATATGAAACATATGAATCTTGCTTATTAGGTAAGATGACAAAATTTCCCTTTAATAAGCAAGATAACAAAATTACCCTTTAATAAGCAAGATGACAAAATTACCCTTAAATAAGGGGTGGAAGTTTCATGCCAAATTAAGTGGGATTAAAAGCCACTTAATTCCCACTAACTATCCATTAATGTTAGGGGTTAGAGGAAGGCTAAAGGGTCTAAGAAACATCAATTTTCATGTAAGTTTTGTTTAAAAACAAGAGATTTTTGATGAAGTGTTCATAATCTTCTCTCACTTTCTACAAACACTCTCTTAAAGAACACTCTCTCAATGAATACACGATAAAGTTAGCACTTTGTGAGTGTTCTAGCCATTCTTCTTAAGAGGTTTTAGGCTTTGCTCTTCCATGGATATCATTAGAGACGTTCTCCTTTGGTCATTGTGGTTTATGACAACCTGAAGAGGTGAAGACAATGAAAAACAAAGGAGATTGTAAGGTACACATCTTAAGTTCATGTTTGTTAAAGTTACATCTAATGGCAATTGAAAGTTCTTGTTTTTTTGGGTTTTGTTTTATATTTTCGCTATTGTTTTCTGTTTTTGATGCATGTGATGCAAGATCAAAACTTAACACATATTGGGCAATGAAGGTTTCAAATTTTGATGGGAAGCAAACGAAAGAAACGACAATTGCAGCTGAATGAACTTGAAGAGTTTCATTGCAATGCATATGAAAACATCAACCTTTATAAGGAGAAGGTGAAGAGATGGCACGACTCGCATCTGAAGCAGAAGGAATTCAAAGTGGGAGATGAATTTTTGCTATACAATTTGAGGTTGAGACTTTTCCCATCAAAACTTAAATCATGATGGAGTGGACCGTTTATTGTCACCTAAGTCTTTGTCCACGGAGCCTTTGAATTGGAAAATGCAAACAAAGAAACCTTTAAGGTGAATAGGTATCATTACAAACTATATCTCGACGGAATGGTCTTGAAGAAAAAGGAAGTGATTTCTTTCCTTTCAAAGAACTGAAACCATTTCATAAGATGAAAGGTCAAGCTAATGACCATAAATTAGCATGTTTGGTAGTTAGATTTTTTATTGAATTTTAGAATTAGTTATTTATTTTTAATAGAGGCAAGGAAAAAAATGAGGTGATGGTGCAACTATAAGGTATGGAAGAAATTCAGGAGTGATATAAAGGAAAAAAATCAAAATTAGAAAAGAAGTGAAAAAATTTTGCAAGCCACGATCGTAGCCTACGATAGGGACAATTTGAACATGCAATTTTTAGAATTTTCTATAACAGGGATAATTTGAACGTGCAATTTTTCAGGATTTCTTTCTAAGTTTACCCCTCCTTCCCCCTCCCAAACCCATATAGTTATCCTTACTGTCATTTTTCTCACCCACACCACTCTCTCTCTAGTAACCAAACACTCAAATCCTCTCCCTTCTCTTAACAAAAGTTTTTATCCCTCTAAATTTTTCAAAACTCTCAATTTAATAAGAACGAGAATTAAGAAAACGATCAAGCCCGTTCAATTGAAGGGCAAAGTTCAAGTGTCAGGCCTCAGACAAAGGAATTGGGCTGTGGAGTATGAAGCACCCTTTTCGATTTACTCGATAGAGGAACATAATCTCTTCCAAACTCTTAGATTGAAGAAAATTGTTTTGCCTCGATATTTAGATTTGGACACATTAGAAACAATTGGCTTGACAGAAAAGGTTGAACACTTAGGGCGAAGAATTCACTTAGAAAAATTTATGCACTTTAATTATGTCATCTATGAGGAACTCACCCTAGAATTCTTCACCTCCCTCTAATGTGAGCTTAGTAACCTTAAGGGTCTATGGTTTCGGTTGTTGGGTTAACCATATGAGTTGAACTATGAAATTTTGTCCAAAATTGGGGGATTCCTAGAATCAACTGTAGTGGACGAGCATGATGACTTTACCACATGTTATTGGCCCGAATTGACTGGGCTAGAGAATTTTGATGTTAAAATTGCCCACAGCAACATAATTCATAGTCCTGAACACTTGTTGATACATACGTTTATGTGTCAAACGTGTTTGAAAAAAATCAAAAGTAACCAGTGTTCAATGAAGGAACTTTTCATGTTGTGCTGCATGGATCCTAAAGTCCAAGTTTACACCTCCGCCACATCTTTAATGTTATTATTGCTACTCTAAGAAAGAGAAGCAATAACCTAGGAATGGGGTATTTAGTTATGGCTATTGTAGAATATTATAATGACAATTGTCCTGAGTTTCTCAACATCATCACTTAACAAAAGTTGAAATCTTGAAGTCCCACAATATGAAACTTCGAGACATCAGCGCAAAATCTCATGTTAAGACCAGAGTGGGACAGGCCATTTCGAGCTCAACGCCACCATAGTCTTCTCCATCATCAAATTTCAAGTGACGCTGCATTTTTGAAAAATTGTTCTCCATGCTCCAACAGTGTACTTGCATTTGATGTACAATTGAACCTCCAATGAAACTTATTGTTGTTTACTTGATGCCCTTAAAAGCTTAATATATTCACATTTTTCAAAAAAATGTTATATTAATATTTTAATTAAATAAATTTAATTTAAAATTTTATATTATAAGATATGTTAAAATAAAAATATATTGTTTCTTCTTAAGTAAAGTGCTAAAACCTAGATTTAGATAAACTTACCTCATAATTATAATGTTAAAATTTTAAAAATAACTTTTATAATGTTTAAAATTTTAAATAATAATGATAATTATTAAATGGTACCAAAAAAATCTTTCCTTTTTGTTACTAAAATATAGTAACTTTTTTTAGAAGGTTATATGCCTCCAATTTGCTTTGTTAGTCTTTGTGACCGTTCCTAGTTCGTTACTGCTAATAGAAGTATTGATTGCTCAACTTCAAAACCATTGTCTTAGATATATATAGTAAAGAAGGCTATTAATATTTGACTTTTTAAGAAATAGGATAATGTTATAAAGAATAATATCAAACTTGTAGTTAGTACAAAACAAAATATGAAACAAGTGATAAGTATATGATAATGGTAAAAGGTAAAGTTAAATAACTTTTAAATTTGGTCAATTAGTTTTCGAGTTAATTTGATGTTAAAAGCTATTTTAAATATAAATTAAATTAAATTAAATTAAATACTTAATTAATATAAGAATGACTTATATGTTAACTTTGCCTCATATAGAGCTATTAAGAATATATATAATAAAACCTTAATTTTCATACTAAATTTATGAGAGCATGAAGTAATTTTATTGAATGAGGATATTCCAAAATTTATATTATGAACTAATATATTATAGAATTTTACATTAAAAATTTATATGAGGCTAGATATTCTAAATTTACTTAATATGTGATATAAAAATTGAGTTCCTTAGATAATAGAATTCTTGTCCTTATACTAGACCAATCTTTAAAAGGGTTATATTTAGAATAAGTTTATCTACATAAATAGTTTTTAAATTTTGGTTAATTATGAAAATATACATGTAATTCTAGATATTTTGTTCTCTTATTGTTAAAAATAATAGATTATCTTTTAAGTACATCATATTTGTTGGACATGGTAAGGTTCTAACCTATGATTTTGATGATAATAAAATATATTAATTTTGGTGATATCAGTATCTCAATTATTATATAATCAAGTAATATGTAAAAGTTCAAATTTAATGGAAAGAAAAAGAGATCAAATGAGCCTATTGAATGAATTATGAAATCAAGAGAAGGACACGATATAAGGAAACTGTGTATGAATTAAGATAGCTTTAAGGAAATTTAAGTAAAGAATCAAAAACAAGAAACAATTAATAATTTCCTACTTTTAATTTGTATAAACTCTAAGCAACCTTATATGTCATGTCAGTACTCTAGGGGCTCAACATTATAGGATTTAGGGCAAAATGCATTCTTTTTCATAATTAAGAGGAAATCTACAAAGTTTTTAAAGAAAACTATCTAGATTATTAAAATACTTTTGGTAAAAACTATTGTGCACATTTGAGTCAAGTTTTTTCAAGTTCTTAGAGTTTGATATTTAAAATAGTTATGAGAATTAAGAAATTTTGTTTTTTGGTGGTTAAATAAACCTATAAAGGATATAGGTTCATCAAATGAGCGTATTCGAATGAGAAAATTTTTAACAGAAATATCAGTTAACCTATATTAGAGACAGGTCAACTAAATACGAGTTTTATATGTTTAAATTTTCTTTTTGAAGTATATTAGTTGACCTAACATGTGTATAAGTAGACAAAACATATTAAGTATGAGAGATAAGATGATGGATTTCTATTTTATAAAGATGTTAGTCAATTGATAACGTAGATATGTCAACCAGAATAGGCTTTTTTGTCCACTGACAGGAGTACCTCAATTGGTCGAGCCATTTTGGTAAATTGGATAAAATGTTAGAACTGTTAAATTCAAAGGAATTAGTAAATGAATGGTGGGAATAGTTGACTGACTAGTCTAGAGATAGTTGTTATAGCAATTAATTTGTAAGGTCGCAAATTATACCCTAGTTGAAACGTTACATGTTCATGAAGGCATAATGATAGGTGTTAAATTGTGACATGATTGTAAGTTGTATTTGTTTTGAATTTTGGTTTGATCTTGAATTTTAGTTTAATGGATCATACTTAGTTTTTTGGAATTAATTGATACCATTAGAAAATTGATGTATTAAAATATACATTTGAATAAGGAAAATGTCAAATGGCAAGACAAGCTGGTACATGAAAATTGGATGACTAAGCTTATACATTTCGTGACATTTGGCATAACTAATGCATTGACATTTATCATGAGTAAGTAAGGGACAAATGACAGTATAATTGAATGAAAATTGGCAACATTGATAAGTGACAAATGGCCTAATAGGTGTGTGACATTTGGTAGTTTAAAGGGAGGACAAATGTGATAAATGCATTGGTGACATGTGCTCCTCTAAGATTAGGACACCTAACAACTTAGGTGTTAAACTTGCAAAAAGTTTCTGCAGCCTTCATTGAAGCATCTCCACCAAAACCATTCACCCTCTCTTAGCTCTGAATTTTGCTTTAATTTCACTTAGAATTCTTGCAAGATATTGCATCAAGAAAGCTACCACAAGTTATCTTTTATGTTGCTATCTTTTGGGTGTTAAGATCATCCTACACCTACCTAAATTTTGGAAGTGTTTTGGATGCATGAAGGCTAGTTTGGTTAGTTCTTTGAGGAAGGAATTTGAAGGGAATTAGGTAAGGGAATTCTAAACTTGATAGCATGTATTAATACAAGTTTTATTGTAAATGAATTGGTATGAAATATGTGTTAAGATGATGATAAATGAATGCTGGAAAAAATGATCCTTGCATGTAACTTCTGGTTTGGTTTTGATGTGTGGAAGATATTGATTTGTAAGTTACTTAATAAATGATTTTTCAATTAGTTTGTACATGAATTTGATTTGGTATTGAATCATAAATAAGGTAGAATTAAAGTGAAAGTGATGGTCTTTAGTGAAGGTGTGTCGAATGGAAGTGAAGAAGTCAAGTTTTGGAAACAAATTGGAGGTTGTGGGTGAGTAAACCTGTGGTTAACTCATCCCACAATCCTGGGATTTATAAGGTTTATTCCCACAGTCGTGGGAAGTACTTACGAAGGAGAAAATATTGGTTTTGTGCAATTGTTGGACCATATAAGGTTAAGGTACTTTATAATGGTTTAATTGGACTTAATTAAGGTGTAAAATGAACCTAGTTTTATGTGAAATAAGTTCTAATTGAAGTAATAACTTAAAGAAGGTGTTATTAGATAACAAAGGATCTGGTATTGGAACTTATAAGTTCTTAAAGGAATGAATTATATTTATGAACACAAATGTTTTTTAAATGATAAAAGTGATGTGTTAATTATGTATGTTTGAGAATTGGGAACTTAGGTGAGTACAGGTAAAATGTAATTAGTTAATATATTCATTGGTGCATTATTACAAATGCTTATGCTTATAATGCATGATAAGTTTGTTCAAGCGAGAATGAATGGGTTCAATTTGAGCATAAGAAAATGAATTCATACTTATGCATTATTTCACTGTTATATGATTATGATATTGTGATAATTCCGGACCATCAATTATTCGAGGAGTTTGATAATTAGGATTGTATTGGAAGTGCTTTCTAATTATGTGAATATACATAATGTGTGATGACTCACTACATTTATTAATTCTTTAATGCATATGTTTTTATTTATAAGGCATGTTGAGTTTGATCAAATAAATTAGGTCATATGTTGCACAACATATTTTGTATAAGATTCTGAAATTTAAAATGGTTTCTTTTAAAACTGTTAAGTCCTAGTAGTGGGTAAATAGGCATGGCTAAAAGGTTCTGTATCTGCTCCTGTAACCAAACACTAAGATGTCTTCTAATTTTAGACACTTATGTGTCTTCTATTTCAAAAACTTAAGTCTCTTCTGTTTCAGATACCAATCGTGGTATCTTTTGTTCTAGTCCCATTACCCACTTCTATAAAAAGGATTAGCAGTCTAACTTATTTTCTATTCTGATACATGTTCAGTTTTGATAAAAATAAGTTATGTTCTGATATAAAACAAGTTCTATTCTGATAAGAGATAAGCTCTGATTTGATATGAAACAAGTTCTATTCTATTATTAGTCATATTTTGATCTGAAAGGATCATACTTTATTATGATTTTTATGATTTTTATTCTAATGCAAGAATGTTCTGTATTGCTTGATGAATCATATTTGGTTCTGAGACATAATGTTTAGATTACCCTTAATTATGAACAATTAAAGATAGTTGTGATATGATTTGAATATGTATATATGAATGTTAGACGACTGTTAGAAACAGTCGCCATTACGCATTATTTTTAGTTATTCCCTACTAAGCTATATGCTTAGTATGGTGGTTTTGCCTCAGTGTAGGTTCTGATAAGAAGGTTTAAAGACTAGGACAAAGACAATCGTAGTGGCCAAGAAGAATGTGTTCTATTTTGGAAATTGTTTTTGTTTGAGTCTTTGTTATGTTTAAGTTTAAGATGCATTTCAATGTAATGAGACATTTTGTATATTTGTGGTAATATCCTGTAAGTAATTTGTAATAATCTTTATACAGGTTGGCTTTTGAAATTATGGCATGTATTTGGATAAGTACAATATGTTTAATATGTTCTTTTTAAAAACAACTTTTAATGAAAGGTAATATATGTTGCTAGAGTTTTTAGGAATGCATGTAAGAAATGTTTAGTATGTTTTGGATTGTTTTGGTTCTATTTTACGTAGCATCTGCATATCCTCTCGGGGGGTATGTGGGTGTTACATAATTTATGAGAGTAACAACCATTTGAGTTTGTTATAAGTATAAATAATCCACAATTAAGTTGTAAGAAGAAAATTTAACATGTTGCAAAGGTTTTAATAGTCTTTGAAAGGTTAAAGAGTGCATTTAAATGCATTTCATAAACCATATTGAACCTTAATTCATGGACAAGATGAGCATAAATTGCCCTTATCTAATCATATTAGGATTTATAGGGGAATCATAATGACAAGACCCTAGAATTTAATATTAATATCATATGTTGATCATATTTAAGTGGAGATTTAAATATACATTGCTGTAATTGAGCAACTTGTGTGCTAAGAAAGTATCAAAAAGATTCCACATCCTTAGCTTGAAATTTTATATTAAAAAACATCTTGAGATCTTGTACACTAGTAGAATTGTCCCTAATAATGAGTATATCACTGACATATTGTAACATCCCATCATCGATGGGAAGGGTAAAATGGTAATTTGGAATGGGTTACGAGTGTGTAAAC
Source organism: Erythroxylum cassinoides (assembly GCA_027478405.1). Lineage (NCBI taxonomy): Eukaryota > Viridiplantae > Streptophyta > Magnoliopsida > Malpighiales > Erythroxylaceae > Erythroxylum > Erythroxylum cassinoides. The sequence goes on from JANIPM010000007.1 coordinate 9,536,152, forward strand.
GTATCTCGGCATGGTCATGCCTAATAT
>JANIPM010000007.1:9548474-9567365 GCA_027478405.1 Erythroxylum cassinoides
TCAGAACTTATTTCAAATTGACAAACTGAAGCTGAGAGCGAGAATCTTGTTTCTTCCAGAGTCCATCATCAACCACGCGAGCCACGAATGAATTTAACGCGGCCTTGAATCTTTTAAGCCCAGTCCGACTTGCGGGGCTAGGAGGCAGCATCAAGTCTCGATTGGCGTCATGTTGATCTCGATGTCTATTGATATATTCGTCATGTGCAGCCTTGCTCACATCACTTTGTCCAAAGCATTCTATAGCAAGTTGTCTTCCTTCAACTACTTGACAAGCTGAAGGCAACATAATTCAGTCCTGACAATGAGACCTAACTCACTAGATAATTTTGCTTATTGGATCTTGTCAACAAGATGGCCTTGTGAAGTGTCAATATGCACAGACAATTTGCTATTCATTGCAATGTTCATGCGTTGCAACTCAGAAACTTTACTGATATCTTTATCTCTTTTTCTGATGTCGGTTTTGGAACTTGGCACAAAAAATAATGATAATAAAAAATGCATTAAACATGTAAATATATATTTAAGGATAAGTGTAATTATAGGTAGTAAAGATTAACAGACTTGAAGATCCCTCAACACTAGTTGGGGTAAATAGAGGTTGTTACTGACTCGCTTCGTTAGTGGATAAAATCGGTTGTTATTGTTGGATATGGTCGAATTGATCTAGTTGTTGTGGGGGAGGAACATCTTTGCTAGTTGCCACATTCTTTCCTTTATTTCTACCAGGTGCCATTATATTGAATATCTATAATGATATTATTAAATGAATTCTCAATGATTTTCCAATATAAAATAAAACTAATTAGAATATCAACATAAAGAACTTGTCAATTTTTTTTTCCTAAAATCATTTTGGAGCATTTGACAAAACATGAACAAATCATAATCAAAGATGATTGGGTCTTTAGCCCCACATTTTGAATCACGTTAAAAACATTTCTTACGTGTTCCGTTCATTATTTTTCATGATTTGTTAATTGTATAAATTTAGTATGTGAAGGTTGTGGCTATGGCTAAGACTGTGTTTGTGACATAACTGCCTACTTTTTCTCTTTATGTCAAACCAGAGGTTGTTTATTACTACTTATTTAATTTTTTCTAATATGTATATACACTCCATGTTCAATTTGCTATTCTTTATCCATTCTATTTCTCTCCACCTTAATTCCTTAGAAATTAAGGTTTAATATATTATTGTTTTGATGTTTGATATGATTTTTTGCAGTTGGAGAGATCTTTATGAGAAGCTGTCCTTTTATGGTTGGTCAAAAGGAACAATGTATAATTTAAAAACTTTACAAGTCTTGACTTTTCTCTTTTTTTTTGTCTATAAATAACACATTTAACAAATATAAAGAAAATTTGAATCTCATTTCAGAAATCATCATTAATATGGTTGTAGTTTATTTCAATAAGGAATTTGTTACATGTATTTGTACTATTGTTACCAACTCTTTACAAATTTTATTACTTGCTTATAAAATGAAAGTTAATAAGAAAGTAAGCATTAAGTTATTCAGTGATGTCCATCTTATAAAAGGGAGGCATTTTTTCTTAAACCAAAATAGTAATAAGTGCTTAGACTAACAAAGCAATAAGAAGTGCTTCAATGATCTTAACCTATTACAAAGTTATACATACTTCATAGCATATTTAAAAGCGTCCTATACACAAACCTTATTCCAAGTGCATTTCAACTGCCTATAACACATTAGGTACAAATAAAACTAAAAAATAACTTTAAACAAAATGTGTAACTCTCCTCATACATACATACATACATATATACATATATATATTTGAAAGATAAATGAATTAAGCATAATGAAATACATTACTTTTACAAAATGAAGCATAATGAAATACATTACTTTTACAAAATTCTAGGGAAAAGCTAAAATAAGAGACTCTCCTATTATGTATTTGTAAACACTTAATTTTCTAAATGGATATCAATAATTTAAAACCTCCCTTTACATATAAATGGTTGTCCCTAGCTGATGGAAAACAATTATTAGGGTTCATTATTCATCAAGTCCTTCACATTGATCAACACAAGACTAATGCTATTATGAATATTTAAAGCGAACACTCTTTGTGCTCTTTATTCTCGAATTTTAGAAGCTTGAGTATATGTTGTTGATTATATAAAAATAGAAAAAAGATGAATAAATCTAATTCAGTTAGTTAATTTGGGATTAGATTTAATTAGATTTTGCTATGTAATTGGTTTTGAAAATTGTTAAAAAACTCAATATCTATTCAAATTTGAATAATTGAATTTGAATTCTATCAAATTGAATTTGATACATAGATTGTGACTATATTAGCTCTTTAGGAAAAGAAAAGTTTGTCATATCAAAGTTAGCACAAATCTCAATGTAAACAATGCAAACTATTTCATTAATAGAAGATTCAATTAGATTAATAGATTCTAATGCTACAAAAATTAAGATAAAAAGATACTAATCTATCATTATTCTTATATAGAAATCACTGATCTTTTTGATATATAGAATTACAAAACCTTAACACTGCTTATATATCACAATCTCTTCTCTTTAACACTACCATCCTTACAAAACATAACACTATCAAAACATAAACATATAACTTCGTTCTTAAGTTCAAAATAGAACATTAAATCTCTATGGCAACTGTCATCGAACAGTTTATAGGCTTCAAAAATTCAACACAAACTAACAACAAAAATTCTATCTTCTTCCTTTCTTTACCAACATCAACACATTCAATCAACTATTTAATCATTAATAGGCCAAATAAACATAAACACTTCAACAACTAACCCTAAAATTGACCATCAACATAGCATTTAACAATATCTATAACTTAAGGAAAAAAAACAGAACAACATTACAAATTCTTACCTTGACTACAATTGTAGGGAAATGATGGAAGATAAAACGAAGATGTCAAGATGAAAAAAGATGAATGGATGAAGAGAAGAACAAATCGACGGAGAATCATGTGGGAGTGAGGAGAGGCTGAAAGAAATTTAAGGGGAGGGGGTGTTATGTTGCTCTATTAAACAAATGTGGATACGACATCATTTGTTGTTGAACAAACGATGTTGTCTTGGCTTAATTTTTTTTCACACCAATACATTTGGCTACCAATTTACAAAACCGTCACCGTTTAGATTACATAGAACAAAATATGACGTCATTTTCACTTAATTTTGTTTACATCTATCAACATTTGGCAACGATATAATAATTCGTTGCCAAATGCTAAACAATATCCAAATATTTGGCTACGAATTTAGAAATCATTGCCAATACTAAACTTTTTTTATAGATTTTTAAATTTTGCTAAAATTTTCAATATATCATAAACATAAATTACTATATAAATTATATATAATAAATTCAATTTTATGAGACCACATAAAATTATTAGATAATATATATTAAAAAATATTAATAAAAAATATAAATGACATTTTTGTTAACTAAATTTATTTTTACGCTGATACAAATCATTATCATTAATATTAAATTTGACCTTCAAAATGACATTGTTGTTGACTACATTTATAAACACGGTTTACAATAGATTTTGAATAATATTAAAAATTTTAACAATATGATATTAATATTTATTATTGATTACTATTAGTATTAATATTGAATATGATCATTTATGATAACTAATAGAAGGTTATATGAATGTATAGATAATAATTGTAATTAGTATAATGATTTATGAATTAATAATAATTTAAAGTTTTCTCATATCTTACTTATGTAATATATATTACTCAATTTAATAATAATTATCTATTTATTATATAAAATTTTGTATTGTAACATATAATTTATATATTAAATAAAATTATGTTAGCCAAAGGTGAAGCCAAATGGAAATGGCAAACCATTTAGCAATGGGTTTTTGAATCCTCACTAAATCGCTAATTTCTTCTAATTTAATTAAAAAATGACGTCATTTACCTTAACAACAAACGGTGGCGTTTTCTACTAGGTTATGAACATGATAACGAAGTTGTTTTTTGTTTTCGTGTTAGTCATCATATTTCCTCTTCTTAATCTGTCAAATAAGTGTCATCTCCTCTTTTGTGGTCATCTCCTGTCTTGTGGTCCTCATGACCGTTGACGAAACTTCATGTGCTGTGTTGGTACGTATTGTTCTTCTTTTCTATTGCCAACTTATTATGCTCTATTTCTTTGCTACGTCCTAAAGTTAATGTGGGCTTTCTATTATGCTAATGGTGTATAGGTTTTCCCCTTCTGTTTGTGTTTGGAAGTTGGTGAATTGTGTTTTCGTATTGGATGATGATGGGTAAACAACTTTTTTTCCAAACCTTTGATTGTTTTTTTGACGAAACCCTGCTAATTGTTTGATGGAAGGTCTATCAGAGATTCAAGGAACGATTTGCAATAGATGTTTATGTAAAACATTTACCATATGATTCCTTTTATACCAAATCTTTACCACTCGTGAAATGTAGTATTTTGACTTATCATCGACAAACTAGCATAATAGATCACATAGACATGGAATGTAGAAAGTGTCTTTTGCATAAGTTCATTCCATGCCTAGATTTTGTGGGATTTGATTACCAAATGAATTTTATTAAACATAGTAATTTTATGCTAAATTGACTTTTCAAAATTAAACTATTAACATCAATTCATCAAGGAATGTTGACATGATGATTGATTCCTAATGGCAGAAATGAGCTCTGTTGGGAGGAATATTGGAAAATTCTACCTAGTAAAGAACAAATCGATACAGAACGAATTTTCTCATCATACACTAATCACTTTTTGCTTTCTATGGCCGATCTTCTTCTTCATCAAGGATTTTAGTATCATCTGAATTATCTCTCTTCCTTAATTATTTGTATCTTGTTTGCATCATAGTAAGCTATCAGATGAACATTTGATTGTATATACTATGTCTCGTGTTAAACTTACTCCAATCTTTTAAGAGAAAGTAGATGAAAATGGAAATAGTGGCAATGTCCCGATGACTGGTATAGGATTAGGGTAATCGGTTGTTTTTGAACAATTGTCAATTCCAATTACTATGTCTATTTAATCAGGTATGCATGTGTTTAAATTTGGCTTCATTATACGGTTTAACTTAACTAGCTATTTAAGTTCTATACTAATTGTGTCTCAAGTTAAATGTATCGTACTGACAGTTAATCTAATTTAGTGATTCATATTGCATCTAAGGATTCGTTTACTGTATCCTTTACAAGTTTAGTTATAGCCAATAAGTTGGTGAAAAAAGGTGTCAGAACCTAACACCTGAGGGAAGATCTTTGATGTTTTCAATTGATGCCTTTGAAAGTACAAGGACCCTTCTTGGAATCTAGATATAACGAACTCATTTATCTTTACAAACCTTGATGTCACTTGGAATATAAAAAAATAATTATTTTATTTTCTTTTTGATGGAATAACCATGAAACATTATTTATTGTTATGTTTGTACGAATTTTGGAAACAAATTCTTTACTAGTTAAGGATAAGGTTACATACTATTAGATCTCTCTATATCCCGCGTATAAACGAGATTCATATTGGGTGTTAATATTGTTATTGTTATTGTTGTTGTTGTATGTCTGTAAGAATTGTTAAACTTCTAATTAAAATCTTATACTACTTACTTGCATACATCATTATATTATATTGTTTACAATTTTTAATATTTTATGTATTACTATTTAATTGTTAATAAATATTAATGATTAAGAATAGTAGTCAACTTAATTTGTTTTAATTTTTATCTTATTAATATGTAAAATTTTAGGTATGTTTATCTTTTTATATCCAAAAAGATAATTTATAGAGTTTTAATGCATTAACTATATGTTTAAATAAATTTATAAAGAAAACATAAGTTAAAAATATGAAAAATCATATATAAATGTCAATTATAATTAACCTTAAGATTATTAAGTACATTTACCATTAAAAGATTATCAAAGTAACATTGTTATTTGCAAATTCTTTAATCTTAACTTTTTGCGACGATTTCAAAGTTTAGTTGTCAAAAGTTTACATTTGGCGACGAATTATATATTTCATTATAGAAAGTTCGAATATTTTGTAACGTTTGGAATTTTCTTTAATGTAACCAAACCATGACTTTGGGCGATGGATTTTTAAATCGTTGCCAAAAATCCATTTGGCAATGACTTCGAATTTGTCCCAAAAAATAACGTAGTTAATAGTCTGTTTTATTGTAGTGTTATTTAATTTGTGCATATCATTTCAATCAATTTAATATATATAATATAAGATTTTATTTACAAATAAGAGATTCATTCTTATAGAGAGAATATATATAAATTTATTTGTCTTTAAGATTGAATCACTTAAATCTTTTATCTTCTCCATTTACATATATACACATTTATTTGTCTTTTAAGGTCAAATCAGATTGTTTATTTTATATTTTAACACGTGCGATGTTTTTTTTTTCTTATAAAAGTATAATTTACCGGGATGCGAATATTGATAAAAGCGAATGTTTTTGACAAGCTTTTTCACCATTTATTCTTCTTCGTATTGCTGTTTTACAAGTACATACTTGGAATGGAAAAAGGCAGGGTATAACTTAGTATGCTCTGTAAACGATTAATAAGGATGGTTAATGTCATGTTACGTAAATTTGCCTACTGATTCCATTCTGACGAGCTCTAGCAGTAAGCGTCGACGGAAGTCATTGTTTCGTTTTTAAAGGTTTTTGACCCCATAAAACAAGTAGCTAGCAACAAAGTTTGAAGCACATGCAATCGTGTAGTTCCTTTTTAGCCCTATGCATAAACTAGGGTCGGCGTCCAATTTTGTTTATGTTACGTCAATTTTTTTTCTTGTTGGGTTTTCCATAAGACAAATGAAACAAAATTTTGACAAGGAACAAAGAGAACTAATAAAAGAACTATACCATTTCATGTGCTTAGATATATGACCCCCCAAAAGTTTGTCATTTAAGAACTAATAAAAGAACCATACCATATCATGTGCTATGATATGTCACCTCATTTAGTTTGTCATTTAAGAGAAAGGTCAAACTTGATGCAACTGGCATATGGAGTGGAAGATATAATCAAATTTGGCCAGTTGCATGCCAATTGCCAAAGTTAATGAGAGTTTTACTTGCAAAAGAGAAAAGTAGCCGCAAATCTTATAAGGTTCTAGTTTTTGTTAACATGACGGTATGAGTAAAGGATGATAAGTTGGAAATTTTGTCGAGGTACATAATCTACAATGCAATATAAAACAGAGAAAAGTGGAATAAGCTAGCTGCCTTGCTAATATGTCTTTGAGAGCTTTATTGGCATTGAAAGATAAACCTAACCATAGAAGCTTCAAATTTTTCAACCAAATCCAAGATAAGCATGCATCCTCCCATAAAAGAGAGAAAAATAATAAAGAGGAAAATTGAAGATTATTTTAAGGCCAAGAGCTGGTTATCAACACAAGCATTCATACATTATAGACATAAACAAAAAGGACTTAGGCCCAAGTGTGTGCTTCCAACCAACATTTTGCAAAAAGATTCTCAGCTTTTAGTTGGCTCCACTTTTTCAATAAGTTATCAAAAGAAGAAGAAGAGAAAAAGGAAATAGAAACCAAGGCCACATATATATACAGTAGTCCCCAAGGTAACCCCCATGTGTTAAGGTCCCCATAAGAATTTGTAGTGGTGCTGGAAGTGCTTGTCTTTGCTGTTGTTCTATCCGGTTAGCAAGTTTGTTTTAAAATTAAGCTTTCGATGCAGTTAGGTAGAGAAGCAGATGATTATTGTAATAGAGTGTGAAGAGGGAGGGTAGCAAAAACAAAAGGCCATGTGAAGGGAGGATAAAAATCTAAGGGGTGTTGTATTGTATTGTATTGTGGTGGTAGGACTTTGGTGAAAGAAAACAAGAAAGGAAATGATGCCCACGAGGACCCCTGCACCAATGTGCATGTTACCCCCTCGTGGGCATATCGTGATCGTCCTTGGTACGATTCGCGACACTTGACAAGTACCAAACAGTTGGTGAGCCCCAGACCCACGCCTTAACCTCACCTATTTCTTTTTCCTGTTAAACAAATATTATTTTGTAAAATTATATATGATGAATAATTTTAATAAAAAAGAAACAATACGTGGTAACAATTCCAGGTACATATTTTGATAAACGATACCCGCTCCTTATGGGGTGGCTGTAGTTTAGTGGTAAGAATTCTACGTTGTGGCCGTAGAGACCTGGGCTCGAATCCCAGCAGCCACATAACTTTTTTAAATTCACCCTTACCCAAGGAGAAGTCAATGCTCTAAGATGAAACCAAGTTTTCTTTGTTCTTTTACTTTCCCGAAAATGATTTCTTATGGAGATGTGACGTTTCCTGTATTTTAAGAAGAAGCTTAACGTTGTTTGAACTTCATAACCATTATACTTTACAGCTTCCTCAACAATTTATCCCGGGTTTTAATCAGGAGATCTGAACTTGGATTATTAAGAAGTAACTATTATGTTAAATGTTAATAGTCTTTATTATATACATGCTACTTATAGTTTGTTTTTGTTATTCTGAGTTATCACAAAATGAAAAAAAAGGACTTCATTTGCCTTATTGCTGCAGAATTACTGGGAAGGAATGAACATACTAACCACAAATCCTTGCACCAAAGATGGTAAAGACACAGATTTTCAATGGTAATATAAGTTGATCACCAGTTCACCACTATGTAATCCTATCTACTATGTTCTTTAATGCAATTAAGCCATCCAAATGCTATGGCAGTGGCATGGATGTGGGAAGGCCAATGCCATTTTCCTGTTTAACGGACGTTCTCGTTCTAGTCCGTAGTTGTACCAATCAAGTGACGTGATCACGTAGTCACCCGGAAAAGAGACAAGTGCAATAAACTATGATTCATAAGTTTCCCTACAAATCTTTTGTTATCTACTGCATTCCGATAACATGAAGCCCATTCAATCTGGTGGAGTTAAGCAACATCGATGCATGTTCCTAGAGAAAAAGTAGCATTAGGTTAATCATTCAGATCTGATATCGGAGAAAATACACTAATTAGCAATCCCAATTAAGCATATTTATTGTTATCTTAAGATTGCATCCATGTGTTTGATACCTCCTAAGTCTACCTACTCACATGCTCCTCACCAGCATAACTATGGATGAATCATGAGCTGCATTTAGCAAAAACTATTATGTTTCCTCAGCCTCAGCACACACAGATATATATGTACAACGCAAAGTTACAAACACTTGGGGCTATGTTGACTACTTATTTGTCTTTTTAACCCTCTCATCAATTCAATGGGATTATACTAAACTGGAGGCTAGTTTAATGCATCACATGGATGCTTTTACTTGATAGTTGTTATATGGCCCCGAAATTACTGTAATGTATTATGAATCCTAAGATTGCTTCATATGGTGGTTAGAACATAATCGATCCTATTTCTGACGTGGGCAGAAGGTTTTAGACCTAGCTCCCTTATCGGGTTTTTTTTTTTTCATTTTAGTTCTAACTCCAAATTCTGCATGGTTGGTTCTGATATTTCCTCAGCGTGTACAATTTAAAAGTTTTAGAACTGGGGCATCACTTGTTCTTTGCGGGCTTTGACCTAATATGGGGAGAGCAAGGCCACGGCCATAACTTCCCCTTGCCTAAGCCTGTTACTATCACCTGAAGCAGAAGCTCTTTCACTACAACGAAGAAGGGTTTTGGCTCGTTGAAAGAAACCAAATTATCGCAAAAACTATTTCGTGGAAAAAAATCATTGAACTAATAGTCGTAAAAGTTTGATAGTAAAAAATTATCTGTGACGTTTTAAAAGAATCGACGCTTAAAAGATTTTGCTACGATCATTTCCTCGTTGCTAATAGGAATAGGTGAGGAGAGGAGAAATAGTCGTAGATGACTTATTGCTATGTTTAATTTTGGTGAGTAAAGATAATTAGGTTCGTTAATGTAGACGTAAGTAATAATTTCTACCGGCGATTTATTTTTGTAGCAGAATATATTTAGCTATATTTTTAAAAGCGTAGCTAAATATTATTAGAGACATTATCAAAAGCATAGGTAAAAGATTTGGCGATGATTTTATATTTGTAGTTAAAGATTTTTAGTGACGAATATTTATTTTTAATTTGACTTCCCTATTACAAATTTAATATTTAATTACAATTCTTAACAACATTTTTAATTCATGTTATTGTTTTTAACATGGTTTGAATTATAATTTAGTCACATTTTGTAATTATTGTTGGCGACATTGTTTAAATAGTAATAAATTAAAATAAAATAAAAATGTTTCATAATTAAAAATGAAATACATTTTATTAAAAATACGTAATTAAATGTTAATTACAAAACTTAAGAAAAAAATTATAGATAAACTAAGACTCGTCATCGTCACTACTAAATATGTAATTAAATGTTAATTACAAAACTTAAGAAAAAATTATAGAGGAACTAAGACCCTTTATCGTCACTACTACTAACATATTATGATCCAAGTATCTATTTGACAATCTTTTTAAGCTTGGTCAACTGTCTTTTAGTATGGTTTAGTTTTTGCTCATTACGTTGTAATTTTTCTTGAGTACGATCTAACTTTTCTTCATTACATTGTAATTTAGCTTTAAGTGACCGATTCTCTTCTTGAAGCATCGTTACATATGCTGATGGTGACGATGATGAATCAATTGACTTAGGACTATGCCCAAGCCCTTTAATGTTTTACCAAGAACATTGCTGCAAATGTCATCCACATTGGACTCATTCCCGTCAGACAATGATTTCTACAATAAGTCATGCATCTTGTCCTCCAATTTAAAACAAAAAATTGAGATGTTATTCAATTATTATTGCTTAGTATTACATAAATAAATAAACTCTAAAATTAAAATTTTTATACTTATATAATTGTTTTGCATCTTTTTAGATGTCCAACTTTTACTAGTGCAACACTTTGTAGAGTGTGATCATACTTTTGTCCATGCAGTTGAGTCTAACTCTGTTATATGAATTAAAAAAATTGAAACACAATATATTATATTGTATTTACTAATAGAATAATAACTTCTAAACATTTCACTTACAAATTCTTGTCATATGACAACAAAAGATTTGCAGCTGGTGTGTGAAGAGTTTTTCATTTTTACTCTGTTAACCTTGTCTTTCTTACACTTTTTCTAAATAAAGAGAAGAGATAGTAATTAAATGCAAAAACAAAATTAATGGAAGGAAATGTGAAGAAAAAGAAGACAAACCTTAACCTTTGCAGAAGCCCAATAATCACACATTTCACTCCAATTTTCTGGAGTCACCCATTCTAGAACATGACTCATTGCCTTCTCCTCCTAAGGAAAAGACTTGTAATATTTATAAAGTTGATAACGATGATCCTTCGTCTTTTGTTTCAATAATAAACTGACACAACTTGAAACTTCGAGGGTCTCGATATTGACGATATTGAGCTTTGTCTGTGAAATAGGTAAAACTGTATTGCATATACTAAAATGAATTGAAAAATTATCGAAACTTTTCCCAAAGCATTCTATAGCAAGTTGTCTTCCCTCAATTGCTGGCATGTTGAAGGCAAAGTAATTTATTCCTGACAACGACTCCCAAGTCACAGGATAATTTTGTTGATTGGATCTTGTTAACAGGATGACGTTGGGTGAGGTAAATATGCACAGACAACTTGATGTTCATTGCAGCATTCATGCGTTTCAACTCAATTCCTTTAGTGATACCTCTATCTATTTTTCTTAAGCCGATATTGGAATTTGACAAAAAAGAATAATGATAAGAAAAAACACATTAAACATGTAAATATATATTTGAGCATAACTGTAAATATAAGTGGTTAATAATAATAGACCTGAAGATCCCTTAGCACTAGTTGAGGTTAGATATAGGTTGTTGCTAACTACCTTCATTGGACAATGAAATCGGTGGTTATTGATTGATAGGGTTGGATTGATTTGGTTATTGTGGGGGAGGAACATCTTCGATAGTTACCACCCTTTTTCCCTCATTTCTACCATGTCCCATTATATTGAATATCTATAAATGAAATATCAACATAACGCATAATCTTTACTCAAACATCAACAACCCACATGAATATAATTCAAACATAAGTCAAAACTAAACATTCAACATAAACATAAATTAAACACTAACATTCCCCGTAAACATGAATAAAACATCAACAATACGCATTGATTCATCCTAAATAAACATAAGTTAAACATCAATAACATAAGTCAAACATGAACATAACATTTCAAACAATATAAACAATTTATTTACATTCAATCATCAATATCAAGATTTTGAAATCATCATCATTAATTACATTATCATTGGATTCTTCATCAATAATATATTTGGCCAAAGTATCATCTTTGTCATTTAATTCATCCTAAGTATAGTCTTCATCTAATTGTACGCTAAAATTGGCTTGGACTTCACCCAGTTATACTATGTTAGGATCAACATCTTTCCTATGGAATGATGATATATTTACATCTTTTATTCAAATGGATTCATTATTGTCCAATCCAATCTCTTGATAAACTTCAACTGCATCCTCATTGAATTGACCATTATCCCTTTCACAAAAATTGAAGACACTTTAGTGTTTAAACTTCTGAACAACCTTCCAAATGCTACCCAATACAGTATCGTTGAGGTAGAAAACTTACTTCACTTGATTTGCAAGGACAAAAGGATCATTATCATACAATGTCTTACTAACATTAATGCATGTAATATTCTCGTTCACTTTCATGTTAGTATGATTAAACCATTTGCACTTAAATAGAACAACATTCTTATCCTTGATGTAGTACAACTCTATTATTTAAGAGATGACAATGTAAAATTCAATAAAATCGTCGTCGTGACGTTCTTCAACAACATCCCCACAAATTTGGCTTCTAAGTCGACTATCTCAATCTTATATGTGAAATCTCACCTTATTAACAATGCAACCTGTATATTTTTTCCCACAAATATGAGGTCCACATACCAAATTATACAATGTTATTGTCACTTCTTGCATGTTATGGTTATCTAATCATATCATCTATATGAAAAAAATGGAATTAGAAGTTATTCTGACATATAAATTTTCATATGTTCATAATATGTAATCAATATATAACTAACTCGATTTCTAAACCATGATACAAACTTCAGCTTATGTCTTTCTTCAACATTAATAACCCCTTTATTGTGAATGGACTCTGTTATAGCACGGTGGGAGTTGGTAGGCGACGGTGGGAGCGATTTAGGGTTCGAATGAGAGAGAGGGAATTTTCACTCAAATGTTTCTGCATTTGTTTGTTTATGTAAAGTGATTCCCTACAAAAATATCATTCCACAGGTAAATTACCTACATAATCACATTTTCCTAGGTAATGTCTATAGGGAAATTACCTACAGAAATATATTTCCATCGAGAAATTCCCTGCAAAAATATATTTCTGTAGGGAAATTACTTAGAGAATCACCTTTTTGTAGGGAATTTTCCTAGGAATTGTTTTTCGGTAAATTTCATAAGTAATTTTTATTGGGAACCATTGGCACCTATTTTGATGACAACTTTCACTATTATGTTGCTAAATTCTATCAACAAAGTTTGACAGTAAAATTCCCTCCTCTTTTAACGAAGGATTTTTTTCAATTGCAAAATACCTTTTTCTGACAATTTTACCTAGGGAAAGCAATTTTTGTCGCTCATTTACTACGAAGTTTTTTCTGTAGAGAATTTTTCATTATTAATTTGAAATTTTATTTTAACAAAAATATTAAATGTAAATTATAATACATATAGGAATTAAAAGAAAAAATTATAAAATATGTAATTAATACCATTCATTTTCATCTTCACTGCTATTATGATCCGACCAAGTATTGTTCTAAAGGACTTATCATACTTGGCTAACTTTTCTTAAGTATGATGTAATGCAGCCTTAAACATCTTATTTTCCTCTTGAAGATGTTGAATGTATGTAGATTTTGATGGGGTTGAAACATTTGGCTTAAGACCTAAGCCAAGACCTTTTATATAACTAGAACATGTACCAAGCACGATATTACAAATGTTTTCTACATTTACCTCATTCTCCTTAGACATTGATTTATGTAATAACTCTTACATCTTATTTTAAAATCATAAATCAAAACCAATTTTCAATGCAAATATTAGTACTACATAAATAAATAAACTTAAAATTTAAACAAATTTTTATACTTATATAGTTATTTTTTGTTTCTTTTAACATCCACCCTTAACCTTCCTTATAGGAGTGACTTTATATAGTGTGATCTTATCACACTCTTATCCATTTAGTTCCTTCTCGCTCTATTTTATGAAAGAAAAATACAAGGCACAATAAATAATATAGTGTTTCTTGATATAATTATAACTTGTAAACAAAGATTTTATATATTCATTTCGGATGACTGCAAATGATTTGGACCCTTGATTATGAGGTGTTTTCATTTTTTCTCTATTGACCTTTGCCTTCTCACATTTTTCCTAAATAAAGAAGAAAAGTTTAGGTAGTTATTAAATCTTCTAACAAGATTAATGGAAGCAAATGTGAAGGGAAAGAAAACAAACATAAACTTTGGGAGAGGCCCAATAATCACATAAATTATTCCATTTTCTTGAGACATTAATTCTGGAACATGTCTCCATGCCTCTGCATCAGAAGGAAAAGATTTATAAAACTAATGCAATATAATTTAAAATGTAAATTAAATATTACATACAATATATAAATAGAATTGATAGAGAATAAGTTAAAATATAATGAGAATTACAAACTTCATGTTAAAATTGTTTGAAAATTTTGAGAACACTATATAAAATTGTCAAAGCATATGTTTTAAAAGAGAAAAATAAAAGGCTTTATAAATTTATGACCTTTTCACGATAATTTTTGTATTAGTCGCCAAAGGTGAAGTCAAAACCATGTTTTTTTTATGAAATTGAAAACCAAATTACCTAAAGACATGACATAAATCAACGTTTTCATCCTGTAATCCTCTTCGTATGGGTGATTAATTCTCTTTCAGCTCAATATATGAGTTCCCAGCTTCATCTTCATCTTCGATGTCCATCCTCATCTTCGATGTGTGTCTGCTTCTTCGTCACTGGAATGCATCTTCATATTTGTCTTTATATGAGGGTTTCCATTTTCTAGGTAATTCATTTCCACAATACTTATATATATTGTGTTGGACTTCATCAAAGTGAATGCAAACCTTGCTTATCCTTACAAGTGGGGGAGATTTTCATTACTTTTTCGAAGTAGCGAAATGAAGGGGGAGCCCATTCCATTTAGAACCCCACAGTTAATGTTTGTATATTGTTTTTTTATTTCTTGTTGTTTTTCTTTTCAAATTTAAAAGCAATAAAACCGTTATTTTTCTTCTTTTTCAAATTTCTTAAGAATTACCGTTAAGAAATGTTGCAATGATTTTGCCACTAGAGGGTATGTGGATATGCTACTAATCAAAGGAATCATGTTTGAGATTAATTAGTGTTTTATTTTTCTATTTTTCATTTAGTTTTCATCAAGCTGACCCAATTAATAAATCAAAAAATTAACATGGAACAAATTTATGGAGAAGTAGGATATTTATATGCGTGAATGATTATCCAAGATCTCTAAAATCATTTCCTCAGCATTTCTTCTTATTTAAAATGTTTCTATTGTTTGTTATAAGTTCATGTTTAAGATGTTCTCTCTTATTGATGCTTCTACTTTGAAATAATGCATTATCTTTATACCCATGTTCAAAATTAGTGCATGGATTGATCATAACTATAAAGATAAGTAGTGAACTTTACCTTGACTAATAAGCATCTTTGTATTAGATTTGATTATAGAAGACTCAAAAAAGTTATATGGTATATGTTGTATAATTCGGTTGTATATTTATGCATGTTGTGACTTATTTTTGAAGTAGAAAATGTATAAAAGTACTTATTATGTGTGTAATTGAAACTTTCTTTTCTTAGGTCAATAGGTTATAAACTCAACTTGAACCAGTTATACTAACTTAATGATGTCCATTAATAATCTTAGAAGTGTGTCAAATGTGAAAAGAGAATTTGTGGCATATGCTTTGGGTTTTATTAACCTTTAAGGGTGAGTGGCAAACTTAGAATGTGCTTACGCAGGGGATTTTTGGCTAGATAAAAAAAATTAAGTTCCAATGATCTTTGCTTCTTCTGTGAATGTTGTGTTAATTGCATATAACTCCATATAATTTTTCACTTCTTTACTTAATTGTAAACTCTGCTTTTATATTGATTATATCGATGACTTGTTTTTATTTCTATTGTGTTTTCAAAATAAAATTGTTAACATAAATTTATCATAAAATGTCAACTTGGAAGATAGTTTCTGATAGCATAAATGAGCTCCAATGGGATGTATCTAGCATAATTCTCCCTTCTGAAGAACAAATCGATGCACAACAAATCTACTTACCAAATTCTAATAATTGATTACCTTCAATGGTCAATCTTCTTCTGCAAGATTTCTAGTATCATTTGAATTAGCTCTCTTTCTTTATTATTTATATCTCATTTTTGGTTAAAAGATATTAGATGAATATATGATTATATGAACTATGTGTTATGTAAATCTTGTTTGAATCTTCAAAAGAATGTAGATGAAAATGGAAGCGGTGGCGATGTCCTGATGGTTCACATAAGAATAGGCAAATAGGTAGTTTTGAAATAGTCATTGATTGCGAAACTATGATTATTCGTTATGACGATGATGGAGTCATTTCATTGGGTATACATGTGTTCAAATTTGGGTTCCTTATACCATTTCATTTAGCTTTTTTGTTTTTTAGAATTTAATTTTTCAAAGGATTATGAAGAATTAAAGGTGGTTGTTTCATACTGTGATTCTTAGGTGAAATGTATGGTATGTACGGTTCATCAAATTCATTATTCTATACTACATTTGGGAAATCGTTTAATTTATCTTCTGCCAATTTAGTTAAAGCCAAAAAGTTGTTCGAAGAGGTTGTCAATAAACCAACTACTTGGGTAGATCTTTGTCAATTTCAATTGATGCCTTCGAACATGTTAGGAGCCTTCTTGGGAATCCAAACATATAAAAATCCTTTATCTTATCTACCTAGTCTCATGTATCTTGAAATCTAGAAAAATAATTATATCTTTTTCACTTTATTTGTTGTTTTGTCTATAAAAATTATTAAAACTCTAATTAAAATCTTATATTACTTATTATATATCTTTATATTAAATAGTTACCTTATATCATTACTTATTGTTTTTTCTATAACAATCATATATCATTATATTACAAACTTCATGTTAACACTATCTGAAAATTTTATGACACCATATAAATTTATCAAATCATATAATTTAAAAAAAAGTATAAATCTATGTAATATTAATTAATTTTCATAAACTATTGTAATGATTTAACATTGTTGTTAGCTAAATTTATTTTTAGACTTAGAATCATTCTCAATAATGTTAAATTTTATTTTTATCAATTTGATGTTAGAATCATTGTCAATAATATTAAATTTGATTTTTATCAATTTGATGATCAGTCACAAAATGGTCAAGTTAAAGTTAGTGAACTCATTAGTATAAATAAGAGAGTTATTTTGTTACTTCTGAAATCATCGCCAACAGTCATGCATTTTGTGACGATTATTAAAATCATCATCAAAGGATTACCCTTTGGTGATGATCTTACTAAACTGTCACCAAAAGATAAGCATTGTGCGACGATTTCGAAAAAGAATCGCCAAAGGCTTACCATATGATGACGATGTCACTTAATTGTCACCAAAGGCTTGCTCAATGCAATATTCTCCTTATTGGGAACTAGCTCAATGCAATATTTTTGTGCTCCACTATCTCCCTAATCAAGTAAAACTTCCTTAATAGATATTTGGACCATTAATGAGAGCATGGTTACTTTGCCTATATAATGTTACCACTATTATGGTAGTATAACACTATTGGCTCAATAATGATAGGAACTATTCCAAGTTTGATGATGAATTTCTCAATTAAAACGGATTCCTTTGTCACTTTTGGCACGTAGATATGGTCTGCCTTGGTCATATAATCAATAATAATTAGTTGTTTTGAACTTTTCTAACCCACCGCATCATCATACAAAGTGAAGATGTATGCTAACTATGATTTGCTATCAATTGGAAACTCACATATAAATACCCCTAAACTCTTAGTTTAAATCCTTTATAGAATGAAAAAAGATCTTTAGTTCTTTTCAAGTACTTTAATATTTTTTTAACACTTATCCAGTGACTATCACTAAGATTAGCTTAAAATATGCTTGTTATGCTCAAAGTATAAGAGACATCTTACCGAGTATATATCATCATATACATAATTATTTAAATGGTTGAAGCATAAGGAATACAAACTATGATATCTCTCACTTCCTTTGTCATTAGACACATACTCGATGACAAAGAAATCATATATGATATGGGTAAGAATTCCCTTTTAGAGTTCTCCATGCTAAACCTTTTTAGTACTTAGTATATGTTCATAGATTGAGATAAAAACAAGTAAACTCTTTGGTTTATCTTTACAAATATTTATTCCCAAAATATAGGTTGCTTCTCCTAAGTCCTTTATGGAGAAGTATTTAGATAACTAAATCTTTATATACTGGACCATAATTGTGTTATTTTCAATAAGTAATATGTCATCTGCATAACACTAAGAAGATGACTATAATCCCACTAACATTCTTGATGGCGTGTCAAACCAACAAAAATAAATTCCTACTCTAGAACACTTAAGCG
>JANIPM010000007.1:9675863-9686836 GCA_027478405.1 Erythroxylum cassinoides
TATGCAATAAACATGTTCCTCTATAATTAGAGGCCAGTAACATGCTCAATCAGTGAATGCAATGAAACCTATCAGTCCGTCTCAATTACCAAAATACCCTTGCTAACAGTAACGGGATGTTACAACTCCAACAACCTTCTCTGTCTCAAATTTAACTCTTTTTAGTTCAGTAAGTACTTGAGAGATTTATGATCTATAAAGACCATCGTCTAAACCCCATACAGATAGTGTCTTCAAATTTTTAAGGCAAAAATCACTGCTTCTAACTCCAAATCATGAGTCAACTAATTCAGCTCATACGGCTTAAGTTATCGTGAGGCATAAACTATCACTTTGTCTCCTTGCATCAACTCATAACTTAAACCCTTTCTTGAAGCATCACTGTAAATTGTATAACCCTCATCTGCTATAAGCAAGGTCAGAATTAGAGCACTTGTCAATCTATGCTTAAGCTCCTCAAAACTCTTCTAGCATTCGTCGCTCCAGATAAACTTCTAATTCTTCCTCAATAACCTAGTCAGTGGAGCAGCTATAATAGAGAATCTTTCCACAAACCTCCTATAATAACCTGACATACCCAGAAACTCCTCACTTTTATCGCTGTCTTTACTACAAGCCACTTCACCACTGCTTCAATTTTTCTCGGATCAACATGTATCCCATCCTTTGAAATTACTTGTCTAAGGAAGATCACCTCATGAAACCAAAATTCACATTTGCTGAACTTACTATGAAGCTCCTTCTCCCTCAGTGTCTACAACACAATCCTTAGATGATACTCATATTCCTCTTCATTCTTGGAATAAACTAGAATGTCATCAATAAACATTATTGAAAATTCATCCATATACTCTTTTAAGACCCTATTCATATGATCTATGAATGCACTTGGAGCATTGGTCAATCCGAATGGCATGATTAGGAACTCATAATGCCCATAACGTGTCCTAAAGGCTGTCATGTTTACATCAAACTCCCTGATCCTGAGTTGATGATAACCCGACCTGAGATTAATTTTAGAAAAGACTCGTGCCCTCTGCAACTGGTCAAACAAGTCATCGATTCATGGTCGAGAATACTTATTCTTAATAGTCACCTTGTTGAGTCTCCAGTAGTCAATACACATCTGTCATGTTCTATCCTTCTTTTTAACAAACAGAACCAACGCTCCCCATGGTGACGAACTCAGCCTTATGTACCTCTTCTCTAATAGTTCCACCAACTATTCCTTAAGCTCCTTCAGCTCAGCTAGGGTCATTCTATACGGTGGTATGGAAATAGATGTTGTACCTTAAATTAGTTCGATGGTAAACTCAATTTCTCTTACCTGTGGCAAACTAGGTAAATCTTCTAGAAACACGTCTGGAAAGTCCCTCACAATCAAAACATCTTCCAACTTCCCTTCATTCACATTGATGTCCACAACGTGTGCCAAGAAGGCTTCACATCCTTTCCTTATCATCCTATCAGCTAACAAAGGTGAAACAATTCTTAGTGATGGTGTTATCCTGTCTCCTCTAAAAATCATCTTTTCACCCATGCCATGATCAAACTCTACCTCTTTTAGGCTACAGTCTAACTTTGCATGATATTTCTCTATAGTGTCCATCCTAAGTATAACATCCAGCCCCTTTAGGTCTAGAGGCAATAAATCCACTACTAGTCTAGCACCAGTAATAAGGGATTCACAACCTCTATAAACATGACTGATTATCACATTCCTCCCTAGAGGAGTGTTAACAACCAAAGGATTATCCAATGGGATCAAATTCACTCCATGTAATGTCATGCTTGTAGAAACAAAATAATGCGTGGAATCAGAATCAATTAATAAATACACTTGTGAATTTAGAAACTGAGCCACACCCGTGACAACTTTAGGTGTGGCTACAGCTTCCTCCCTAGTCATAGCAAATACTCTTGCTTATGCCGGAACTCTTGGAATTCTTGGAGGAATAACCTTCCTTCCTACTCCAGAACTGCCCACCTCAGTGGTTGGCCTGGTTGCCACTATTTTAACTCTCCATGGAGCTTGCAACTGCGACCCCTCTTGCCTTGGTATCTGGGGGAAGTCCTTGATCATATGTCCCTGCTCCCCGCATCGAAAACATGCCCTAAGTAACTTGAAGCACTCTCCTCTGTGAAACTTCCCACAATGCTCACATTGGGGGTTGGTGTACTTGCTCCTCTCCATCCTTTCATTTCCTCCTATAGTTGAGGCTTATACTAAAGCTGTCGTGGCTTGCTTGCTCTTGGTGGAGCCACTACTTCCCACTCCACTCTACGTGTGGAAACTCCTCCACTCTTGGAAGACCGTTCCTAGTTCTTCCTTTTCTTATTCACTTCATATTTTTTATTCTCCAATTTCTCCGCTTGGAGTGCAGTATCTACCAACAATTGGTTGTCACAGAAGTTATGGATCAACAACTTCTCCTAGATCCCCAAATGAAGTCCTCCCTCAAACTTATGACACTTATTGATATGTATTTAATTATTGACATATTTAATCATTTACACTTAGCGATTAATGATACAAAAATTCTTAAGATATTCACTTTAATTCATATATGATTTTAGGTACAATTTGAAAGTAAAGAAATTAAAGTGAGTCGAAAGTAACACATGTGGGTTTTTTTTAAGATCAATTTTTACTTGTCTTTATAGAGTAAGAAGAAGAAAATCAAAAGACGAGAAAAATGGAACACAAAGAAGAAGAAAAATTTTAAAACAAGCAGCCAAAGGAAATAGCAGATGATAAAACAACAGTGGTCGTAGTGTTCAACACATGAAAGAGTGCGGGGTAGTGAAAGCTTTAAACAACAAGGGACATTCATTTGTCCCATCAGCTATAGAGAAGAGAGCAACAATGGCATGACGAGAGGGCTGTGGCACGCCGGCTATGGATGGTTTAGTGGCTACAACTCGATAAGGTTTGCGTCAGGAGAGGTAGGCATGGAGGATTAAGGTGAGCAGTAGGCTGGGACTCAACATTAAATTATCCCGTTAATGAACAGTAAGAGGAGAAGGGTTGCATGGGAGAGTAGGCATTGAACGAGAAACAAAGGGGTATTCGGTGGGGGCTAAAGCATTCTTTTGAGAAAGACCTATGAAGGGATAGACTTCCCGATGCCATCTCGAAGGTGACATTGATGTCGATGACCCGAGTTAAGTATTTTTTATTATTTTGTTATTTCTTTCTCTTATTAGAAATTGATTGTATTATCCTATGTTAATTGTATTGGGTTTTGTGTATTAATAATTGGATTTTTGTTATTGTTCGGTTATTTGTATATGAACCCATTGGGTATTGTGAGATGATGATTTTAATGCATTCATTGAATTGTTAATTGCAAACCCATTGCTAGAATTTTGATATAATCTGTAATTGTTATGTTGAAATTCATGTGTAGGGACTAATGATACGTAATCATTAGGGATAACATGACCTAGGTTAAATGATGCATCGTATGTGATTATTTCCTTGACTAATCTGTTTTCCTAACCTTTATAGAACTTGTTCAATGTATACTCTTTGTGAGAGGCTCAATAAATGTTGAGATTTGTCCCAGTGAATCTGCATATTGAGGATAAAAGATGCTTCACCTAAATCGTTCGTGTCAAAGTGTTTAGCCAAAAGTTGCTTTACCTCACGCAACATGGTCAAATCATTTGACACGAGTAAGATATCATCCACGTACAATAATAGAAAGATAAATTTTCTTTCCTTGACCTTATAATATAAGCATCATTTAACTTTTTTTTTTACAAAACCAAATGAGGTCAAAACCTCGTCAAACTTTAGGTACTATTGTCTGGAAGCTTGTTTCAGATCGTATAGTAATTTACCAACTTACTAACTTTGTCAGTTGCGTCTTAATCTTAAAACCCTTCAGGTTGTTCCATATAGACCTCCTTATAAAGGACACCATTCAGGAAAGTGGTGATAACATCCATCTGATGTAGGTCTATGTCATAAGGTAACATTAAAGTCAACTCCTTCTCTTTGAGTGAATCCCCTGGCAACCAAATTTGCCTTAAACCGCTCAACTTGACCCTATGTTTCCTTTTTGGTCTTAAATAGCCATTTGCAACTGACAAGTCTGCAACGTTGAGGTCAATTGACAATTTCCCATACCTTATTATACCTTATGGATTGCATCTCATCCGTTAACACTTCCCACCACATATCAGCATAGGGTCCAGAAATGGCTTTTGTAAAAAGAACTGGATCCATAACATATCCTATGTCATAGTCTTATTCACCTAAACAGACTATGTAATATGGTGAGATAGCAGTTCGTCTCTAGTTGGTGGATCTGCGTAACTATATAGATTCTTATACCTCATAAATTTGTTCCTAAATAGGTATAGGTTCCTATGCCTACATAGGCATAGTATTTGGATCCTCATCCACCAGATCTGACTGTATGAGAAGCGGATACAAAATAATCATAATATCCCTCTTGCTATCTCCTGGAGGGTGTAAGGATCATCCCTCATCATAGACATAGTATTCTAGAAACTTAGCCATTTGCGATTCCACTATTCAAGCCCCTCCTTCTTTATAGTAAAATCTGTAGCCCTTACAGGTTGTTTGGTTAAGAGTAATAGCATTTCTATTACCCATCTATTCTTACGTATTACGTAATCATTGTTTGGTTAAAAAAAAACCTACGAAATAACCATTCTATAGATTAAGAATTCTGGGACATGGCCCCCCGTGGGTCTTTACCTATTATGCACCCATCTAGAATAGGTAAACCTAAGCTTTGTTTTTGTTGGGCAACTTTTGTTCCTCTCTCTCATGCAAAATCACACCCTTATGTTTCTCACTCACGTAGTAGCACACCTCTCTCACGATGACTCTCGCTGATGATCTTCAACTTTGGCTTAGTGCCCTTTTAGCGCTCTTCATGTTCTCGTCTCTTTTCTCCACTCACAGTCTTGGTCTTTGGCTCAGTGGGTCTCTCTCACTCTTCACACACTTGTCTATATTCTCTACTAGTTGCATTGATCAGGTAAACAGAACCTTTCTCCCTAACATTTGTCGCCATGAATTTAATTTATTTTCATTTTTTTCTTGTAAACCCAAATTGACCAAGTTTGTGTGTTGAAATTTATCTGCTTCTAACTTAATCGATTTCGGGAATTTAGACTCATTTGATGTGTTTCTTGGAATAAATATTGAGTTGTCTCTATTGTAACATATCGCTCTCCCTCTTTCATCCATACACTACTTTCTAGGACTATCATTTGTTGCTTTTGTCTCTCTCTCTCCCCGGCATGTAAACAACTTATTGTTTTCATCTCTGATCGAGGGAAAAGAGTATTAAAGAGCTTCTTAGCATCGAACCTTGAGAACTTCAGTTCCTATGTAAGCTTCGTTAAACTAAATGTGTCCTTCACCAAACCTAATTAGTTCAGTCTTTTTTTCCTTCAGATCGGTGTTTTTTCTTTAATTTTTGAGTGTCATATGTTGCCTTTTTTGTTTGTGATGTGAAATTTTCTTAGTGGAGAAAGACGAATTGAAGGGGCAGATCTCTTGTTCCCTTAAAATTTTGAATAAGAGTGATAATTATGTTGCCTTTAAGGTATTGATCTATATTTCAAATTTATTCCAAATTATTTTTTGTGTAATTTTTCTGATATAGGTGTTCTTGGTTGAGATTAATTTTAGGTTAAAACTACAAATCCAAAGAAGTACTGTGTTAGACCAAACACTAGGGTTGTCTTTAGACCAAACAATAGGGTTGTCTTGCCAAGATCCACTTGTGATGTAGTAGGTTTGTCTCTTTTTCTATAATATGTGCTCAGTTGATCATGAGTTGACTTGTTGCTGCTCTTGTGTTAGACCATTTAGTTAATTTTGATTTAGTTGGTGAGTGCAAAACCACGAATTGTGTAGTTTCCAGGTTAGTTATATAGGCTAATGGGCTAGTTTTGTTAATCAGTGATACAAAAGACAGAAGGAACGGAAAGAAAGAAGAAACAAAGACAGAAGATACCAAACACAGAAGATACAAAAGACAGAAGGAACGGAAAGACAGAAGAAAGAAAAGGCAAAAGATACAAAAGACAGAAGGAACAGAAAGGCAGAAGAAAGTAAAGGCAGAAGATACGAAACACAGAAGATACAAAAGATTGAAAAAACAGAAAGACAGAAGAAACAAAAGGTAAAACATACGAAACATAGAAAAAACAAAAGGCAGAGGGAGTGGAAAGACAAAAGAAACAAAAGGAAGAAGATACGAAACACAGATGATACAAAAGACAGAAGGAACAGAAAGATAGAAGAAAGTAAAGGCAGAAGATACGAAACACAGAAGATACAAAAGACAGAAGGAACGAAAAGATAAAAGAAAGTAAAACATAAACGAAGCAAAACACAAAAGAAAATGACATCATACAGAAGATCATGTCAGCATAGAAGAAGCGAAACTAAGAGGAAACAAAACACAGACGAAGCAAAACACAGAAAAAGATGACATCATCACAGAAAAAGCAAAACTAAGAGGAAACAAAACACAGACGAAGCAAAACACAAAAAAAGATGACGTCATCATAGAAGAAGCGAAACTAAGAGGAAACAAAACACAGACGAAGCAAAACACAAAAGAAGATGACGTCATACAAAAGAAGATGATGTCATCACAGAAGAAGCGAAACTAAGAGGAAGCAAAACACAGAGAAAGATGACGTCATATAGAGGAAGATGACATCATCACAGAAGAAGCAAAACTAAGAGGAAGCAAAACACAGACGAAACAAAATATAAAAGAAGATGACGTCATACAAAAGAAGATGACATCATCACAAAAGAAGCGAAACTAAGAGGAAGAAAAACACAGATGAAGCAAAGTACAGAAGAAGATGATGTTATACAGAAGAAGATGACATCATCACAAAAGAAGTGAAACTAAGAGGAAGCAAAACATAGACGAAACAAAACACAGAAGAAGCGAAACTAAGAGGAAGCCAAAACTAAGAAGAAGCCAAAGACAGACGAAATAAAACTAAGAAAAAGATGATGTCATACAGAAGAAGATAATGTCATCACAGAAGAAATAAAACTAAGAAAAAGCGAAAGACAGAAGATACTTCTTCCTATACAAGGACCATAACTTTCCATCTAAAAGTCCAAAGTTGCTATGCTATATATTGTTGGAAAGCTAAAAGAATAAGCTACACTTTCTAGAAGGCAATTTTGACTAATTTTGCCTCAATCAAGCCCAGATTTGCCCCTCCTGAAGTTGGCACACGATTTCTACACTTAGAAAAGACTTGGATTTTGAAATTAATAATTACAGAGAAACATGCACGTACACTTGAGGAACTTTTCAGTTCTAACTCTTTTACCGAAACAACCATAAGGTCATACATAACTTTAATTACATATTGATATTAAACAAAAGGTTAACACGATTAAAATGTATGTAAGATGCTTAATGTTTGACATACTTATGGAGCTATCCAAAGGTGATTGAGCTAACGTAGTTGCAAAGCTTCTAATAACTTGGAGCTTTCGATGCCTTGCAAGGATTTGCTAACTTTCTTATTTTGCACCTGAGGGGGGAATAATGGGGGGTGAGCAACACAGCTCAGTAGCTAATATACTTATAGCCATTAGCAACTGGCCCCCATTTTAAGCATATGCATAGATATATACATATACATATGTACATATATATGTAGACTGGCAATCAGCAATTCAAACATTTCTTAAAAATTTAATTCACATTATATTACAACTCATAACCCATATCACTCAATATGCTTCATACTTAACGATCAAAATGCAATGCACAATAAATGGCTCGGGTGTTCCATGAAATAGAATGAGGAAATCGAAGTTTACCCTATAAACATAATGAGTTCATTTCGGAGCTCATATGTCACAAGTGGGCAGCTGGGAGAAGGCTCTTGTCAACGTGCATGTGACGGCAGAATGGTTCCACTCTCGCCCAAACAGAAACATATAATCATGCTCAGAATCATTTTTATCAAAATGTTTTATACCTTTAAAACCTTTTCTTTCATTTTTCATACAATACCGAATATCTTGACTTCTATCAAGGTGCAACAACAGACACATTTCATCATGCATTTCCAACATTTACAACGAGTCAATATCAAACATATATATATATATATATATACACATAGGCAAGAATTTTCCCAATCACACAAAAACTATAAATACATTACCCACCTAAATAGCTCACGAAAACCAAGTCAAGCTAGCCTTTCTCTTTGCTCTTGGTTAGGGTTTCATTGGTTCCCTAAAATAACCAAGGTTCCATTCAAAACAACTTTCCAATAAACTGAAAAACTTCAAACATTACAAAATTTTCAACCAAACATAAAATGAACTCAAATCTAACCTACCCAAAACCCATTTGGGTTAGAAAACCTAGACCTAGTTTAGGAACCCTAAAAATCAATTGGGTTCTCTTACTCTATCTTCTTTCCACACAAACTTTTACATTCTCTACACTAACTCCTTTCCTTTAACAAAGCAAGAAGGAAAGATGGTTTACCTACCTTAACACGTTTGATTTGTCTTCTTTCTTTCTTTGTACAAAACCTTTCTCCTTTCTCTTTTACTTTCATTCTCTCTCTCTTCTCCCTCTTCAATTCACGTCTTTCTCATCTTCACAAGCAAAGAACACATTCTTATCCCATTTGGACCTTTAATGAGCCCAAAAAGTCCATCTTACCCTTTCTTATAAGCTTATGCTCTTTTATGCTAAAGTAATCTCCCAAAATGCCCTTAAACATCCTTATCGTATTAACACTTTAATTTCCACTTGTCAATTCAACAAATCCTACTAACCTTGACATAAGTATAGTTCCAAAATTAAATCTATCAAAACTCCAAAATTAATTTAAGTCATGCTTACTTTTAAAGAAAAAATTTTCCGAGGTCCAACAGCTTCCCTCAAAGGTTTTTTGGTAGGTTAGTCTTGCTCTACATTTTCCTCATCATGTCCTTTAGGGTGTGATTATGCCTTTTGGTCACACCATTTTGCTCAGGACTACCTGGCATAGTGAACTGAGCCACTATTCCAATTGATTCCAAATACCTGGCAAACAGACCCTTTTCTTGTCTTCAACTCCATGTCTGCCATAGTATTCCCCTCCCTTGTCAGATCTGACAATCTTTGTTAATTTTTCCAACTTGTTCTCATTCTCAGTCTTAAAGATCTTGAACTTATGAAGAAATTCAGACTTTTCCTTAAATAAAAACACATAACCATAGTAGGAATAATCGTCTATAAACGTAAGAAAATATCTTGCATTGCATAACGTAACTGTATAGGGACCACTAATGTTTGTATGTATGAGGTTCAATAAACTAGAAGCACGAGTTGTTTTTTCTTTATCTTGGTCTACTTACCCCTACAATAATAAATACATGTTTCCAGATCACTGAAGTCCAAAATTGGGAGAATGCTATCCTTTATCAATCTCTCAACCATTTCCTTGGAAGTTTGGTCAAGATGTTTATACCACAACATATACAATGTTTCCTTTATGAAGGCTCTCTTTCTAATAATAGGTGCGACAACATAAGAAGACGCATACATTTTGTTAGGAGTATGACACATTCTATACAATCCATAAGATAAGAAGGCAATTCTGATATGTCTTGTATTGATAGAAATATTTACAACCGAAGTATCAAATACAAAACGATAGCCATCTTTATCCAAAAATGATACAAAGATCAAGTTTTGTCTAAAAGAAGGTGTATAAAATGTGTCACTTAAAACTAATACAAACCTAGTATCGAGGTTCACACCTACATCTCCTACTTATAAAACATCCACCTCTTTATTGTTGCTGACCATTAGCTTCTCCTCTCCTTTAGTCGGCCTTGTCCTGGATCTGACCTGCATTGTGGAAATGACATGGTTAGAAGGTCCACTATCTAACCTTCAAGAAGTTTATGTGGTTATAGCTACATTGGATTCATAAATCATATAAGCCGAGGAGACTTGACAGTTCTTATTTAACCTTTCATAACTTGTACTTCTCACAATCAGCCTTCCTATGCCTCTTCTTCTTACAGAAGAAATACCTCATACCCTTTAGGTCATGTGGCCCCTTAGCAATGCTTGTTGGACCCCAATTTTTAAGTGAAATTTAGAAATGATAATTGAAAAGAAATGAGTGTGTTTATATATGTATTGGTAATGGAGGTAATTATGCTTTAAGGAAATTATGAGAAAAGAATTATGGGATTTTGATGTTTTTGATAATTGTGAAGATTTGATGGGTTATGAAAGTTTAAGTGGATGAATTGATTGAAATGAAGTTGAAAAGCAAGAATTAAAGAGAAAAAGTCAGAGAATTTGAAAAATTAAGAAAGTTGACTTTTAGAGATAGAAAGTTTGACTGGAGAGTTGACTTTTTTGATTTGGGCAGAATTTGAGAAAAAGATTTACATGAAACTTGTAGCTCCTGTTGAGAGCTTTCTGTCGTCATAAAGTTTGTTATTTTTCGATATCAGGAGTGAAAGTTATAGTCAGTCAAAGTTAAGGTTATTTCACTTTGACTTTGAAAATGTTTTTAAGTGTAGTTTTGTGTATGCAGTGCTTTGGGGCAAATCGCCAGATTGATGTGTTCTGAATTGAGTGAAGTGGTCTTCATGAAAGTCATAGAAGATTTTTTTAAAGCTTCACAATGATGTATCATATGCAATTAGTGGATGTGAGAATTGAAAGTTTGGATGTGTATTATGTTGACCTATGTTATGGTAGAAGCTTTGATTGAGGAATTGATCAACTTAGAGATTTTGATTTGATATTTATTTTGATGTAAAGTATAGAATTTTTGGATCATGGAATAATAAGTTATGATTTTTACAAGTTTCTGTTATTATTTTAGCAAGTTTATTAGAGGACAGAACATTTGAGAGGAAAATTTACTTCCTTAGAGGTCAAATTGATTTTTCTGTCTTTCATGAAAGT
>JANIPM010000007.1:9710461-9720476 GCA_027478405.1 Erythroxylum cassinoides
TAAAGGCAAGGTAATTCTTTCCTGACAATGACTCCTAACTCACTGGACAATTTTGTTGATTGAATCTTATTAATAGGACGATATTATGTGGGGTCAATATACACAGACAACTTGTTGTTCATTGAACATTCATGTGTTGCAACTCAGATCCTTTAATGATACCTCTACCTCTTTTTTATGTCAGTATTGGAACTTGAAAAAAAAATGATAAGAAAAAACACATTAAACATGTAAATATATATTTGAGCATAAATGTAAAAATAAGTGGTTAATAATAATAGACTTGAAGATCCCTCAGCACTAGTTGAGGTTAGATATAGGTTATTGTTGACTGCCTTCATTGGAGGAAGAAATCGGTGGTTGTTGATCGATAGGGTCGGATTGATTTGGTTATTGTGGGGGAGGAACATCTTCAATAGTTACCACCCTTTTTTCCTTGTTTCTACTAGGTCCCATTATATTGAATAGCTATAACTGAAATGCAAACATAATGCATAATATTTACTTAAACATCAACAACCCACATGAATATAATTCAAACATAATTCAAAACTACACATTCGGCATAAATATAAATCAAACACCAGCATTCCCCATAAACATAAATAAAACATCAACAATACACATTGATTCATCCTAAATAAACACAAGTTAAACATCAACAAAATAAGCCAAATATGAACATAACATTTCAAACAATATAAACAATTTATTTATAATCAATCATCATTATCAAGATTTTGAAATCATCATCATTAATTACATTATCATTGGATTTGTCATCTCTAATATATTCGGCCAAAGTATCTTCTTTGTCATTTAATTCATCTATAATATAGTCTCCATCTATTTGTATGATAAAATTGGCTTGGACTTTACCCAGTTGTACTATGTTAGGATCAATATCTCTCCTATGGAATGATGAAATATCTACACATTCTATTTGAATGGCTTCATTATTGAACTCCAATCCAATCCCTTGATAAGCTTCAACTGCATCCTTATTGAATTGACCATTATCCCTTTCACAAAAATTAAAAACACTTTAGTGTTGAAACTTTTGAACAACCTTCCAAATGCTACCTAATATAGTATTGTTGAGGTAGAAAACTTGCTTCACTTAACTTACACGGACAAAAGGATCATTATCATACCATGTCTTACTAACATTGATGGATATAATATTCATGTTCAATTTCATGTTAGTAAGATTAAACCATTTGCATTTAAATAGAACAACATTCTTATCCTTGATGTAGTGCAACTCTATTATTTAAAAAATGACATAGTAAAAGTCAATAAAATCGTCATCATCACATCCCTCAACAACGTCCCCACAAATTTGGCTTCTAAGTCGATATCTCAGTCATATATGTGAAATCTCACCCTATTAACAATGCAACATGTATATTTTTTTCCCACAAATATAAGGCTCATATGCCAAATTATATAATGTTATTGTCACTTCTTGCACATTATGGTTATGTAACCATATCATCTATATGACAAAATGAAATTCGAAGTTATTCTGACATATAAATTTTCATATGTTCATAATATATAATCAATATGTAACTTACTCGATTTCTAAACCATGATACAAACTTCAGCTTATGTATCTCTTCAACATTAATAATCCTTTTATTGCGAATAGACTTATTTATAGCACGGTGGGAGATGGTAGGCGACGGTGGGAGCGATTTAGGGTTAGAATGAGAGAGAGAGAAATTTCACTCAAATATTTCTCGACTTTGAGGTCTGCATTTGTTTGTTTATGTAAAGTGATTCCCTATGAAAATATCATTGCATAGGTAAATTACCTCCATAATCACATTTTTATAGGTAATGTCCGTAGGAAATTACCTACGGAAATACATTTCCATCGAGAAACTCCCAACATAAATATATTTGTGTAGGGAAATTACCTACAGAATCACCTTTTCGTAGGGAAATTTCCAAGGAACTTTTTTTGTCTGTAATTTCATTCATAATTTTTACCGAGAACCATTGACGCCTATTTTTATGACAACTTTCACTATTATGTTGCTAAATTCCATCAGCAAAGTTTGACAGTAAAATTTCCTCCTCTTTTAACGATGGATTTTTAATCGTAAAATACGTTTTTCTGACAAATTTACCTAGGGAAAGCAATTTTTGTCACTAATTTACTTCAAAATTCTTTTTCTATCGAGAATTTTATGTCAGTAATTTGCAATTTTCTTGTAATAAAAATATTAAATATAAATTATAATACATATAGGAATTAAAATAAAAATTAATAAAAGATGTAATTAATACCGTTCACTTTCATCTTCACTGCTATTATAATCTGGCCAACTATTTTTCTAAGGGACTTATCATGTTTGGCTAACTTTTCTCAAGTATGATGTAATTCAGCGTCAAACGTCTTGTTTTCCTCTTGAAGATGTTGAATGTATGTAGATTTTGATGGGGTTGAAACATTTGGCTTAGGGCCTAAGCCAAGACCTTTTATATAACCAAAACATGTACCAAGCATGATATTGCAAATGTCTTCTACGTTTACCTTATTCCCCATAGGCATTGATTTATATAATAACTCTTACATCTTATTCTAAAATTAAAAATCAAAACCAATTGTCAATGTAAATATTAGTACTACATGAATAAATAAACTTAAATTTTAAACAAATTTTTATACTTATATAGTTATTTTTTTTCTTCTAACATCCACCCTTAACCTTTCTTATAGTGAGTGACTTTGTATAGTTTGATGTTATCACACTCTTATCCATTTAGTTCCTTCTCACCCTATTTTATGAAAGAAAAATACAAGGCACAATAAATAATATAGTGTTTATTAATAGAATTATAACTTGTAAACAAAGATTTTACATATTCATTTCAGATGACTGCAAATGATTCGGACCCTTGATTGTGAGGTGTTTTCATTATTTTCTCTGTTGACCTTTGCCTTCTCATATTTTTCCTAAATAAAGAAGAAAAGATTAGCTAGTTACTAAATCTTCTAACAAGATTAATGGAAGCAAATATGAAGGGAAAGAAAACAAACCTAAACTTTGGGAGAGGCCCATTAATCACATAAATTATTCCAATTTTCTTGAGACGTTCATTACGGAACATGTCGCCATGCCTCTGCATCAGAAGGAAAAGATTTGTAAAACTAATGCAATATAATTAAAAATTGTAAATTAAATATTACATACAATATATAAAAAGAATTGATAGGGAATACGTTAAAATATAATGAGAATTACAAACTTCATGATAAAGCTATTTGAAAATTTTGGGAACACTATATAAAATTTTCAAATCATATATTTTAAAAGAGAAAAATAAAAGGCTTTATAAATTTGTGACCTTTTCACAACAATTTTTGCACTAACCACCAAAGGTGAAGCCAAAACCATGTTGTTTTATGAAATTGAAAACCTAATTACCTAAAGACAGGAAATAAATCATCGTTTTCATCCTATATTCCTCTTCGTAGGTGTGATTAATTCTCTTTCAGTTTGGTATCTGATTTCCCAACTTCGTCTTCATCTTCGGTGTCCATCTTCATCTTCTACATGCGTCTTCATCTTCATTACTAGTATGCATCTTCATTTTTTTGTCTATACGAGGGGATTCCATTTTCTAGGTAATTCATTTCCATAATACATATATATAGTGTGTTGGACTTCACCAAAGTGAATGCAAACCTTGCTTGTCCTTACAAATGGGGGAGATTTTCATTAATTTTTTGAAGTAGTGAAATAGAAGGTGAGCCCATTCCCTTTAGAACCCCATAGTTATGTTTGTATATTGTTTTTTTCAAATTTCTTGTTGTTTTTCTTTTCAAATTTAAAAGCAGTGAAATCGTTATTTTTCTTCTTTTTCAAATTTCTTGAGAATCATCGTTAAGAAATGTCACAATGATTATGCCACTGGAGGGTATGTGGATATGCTACTAATGAAAGGAATCATGTTTGAGATTAATTAGTGTTTTATTTTTCTATTTTTCATTTAGTTTTCATCAAGTTGACTCAATTAGTATCTATAGAGAAGTAGATATTTGTCAGCGTGAATGATTATCCAAGATCTTCAAAGTCATTTCCTTAGCATTTCTTCTTATTTACAATGTTTCTATTGTTTGTTATAAGTTCATGTTTAAGATGTTCTCTCTTACTGATGCTTTTGGTTAGAAATAATGCATTATATTTATACTCATGTTCAAAATTAGTGCATGGATTGATCATAGCTACAAAGATAAATAGTTAGCTTTACTTTGATTGATAAGCATCTTTGTATTAGATTTGATTATAGAAGACTTGAAAAAGTTATATGGTATATGTTGTATAATTTGGTAGTGTATTTATGCATGTTGTGACTTATTTTTGAAATAGACAATGTATAAAAGTATTTATTATGTGTGTAATAGAAATTTTCTTTTCTTAGGTGAATAGGTTATAAACTCAACTTCAACCAGTTATATTGACTTAATCATGTCCATTAATAATCTTAGAAGTGTGTCAAATGTGAAAAGAGCATTTGTGACATGTGCTTTGGGTTTTATTAACCATTAAGTGTGAGTGACAAACTTAGAAAGTACTTATGCATGGGATTTTTGGTTGGATAAAAAAAATTAAGTTCCAATGATCTTTACTTCTTTTGTGAATGTTTTGTTAATTGCATATAACTCCATATAATTTTTCATTTCCTTACTTAAGTGTAAACTCTGCTTATATATTGATTATATCGATGCTTGTTTTTATTTCTATTGTGTTATAAAATTGTTAACATAAATTTATCACAAAATGTCAATTTGGAAGATGGTTTCTAATAGCACAAATGAGCTCCGATGGGAGGTATCTAGCAGAATTCTCCCTGCTGAAGAACAAATTGATGCACAACAAATCTGCTTACCAAATTCTAATAATCAATTGCCTTCAATGGTCAACCTTCTTCTGCAAGGTTCTTAGTATCATTTGAATTAGCTCTCTTTCTTTATTATCTGTATCTCATTTTTTTGTTAAGAAGCTATTAGATGAAAAAATGATTTTATGAACTATGTGTTATGTAAAGCTTGTTTAAATCTTCTAAAGAATGTAGATGAAAATGGAGGCGGTGGCGATGTCCCAATGGTTCACATAGGAATAGGTAAATAGGTAGTTTTGAAATAGCCATTGATTGCGAAAACTATGATTATTCATTATGACGATGATGGAGTCATTCAATTGGGTATAAATATGTTCGAATTTGGGTTCCTTATACCATTTCATTTATCTTTTTTAAGATTTTAATTTTTTAAAGGATTGTGAAGAAATTAAGGTGGCTGTTCTATACTGTGTTCCTTAGGTGAAATGTACGATATGTATAGTTCATCTAATTCACTATTCTATATATATCTGAGAAATCATTCAATATATCTTCTGCCAGTTTATTTAAAGCCAAAATGTTGTTGGAAGAGGTTATTAATAAACCAACTACTTGGGCAGATCTTTTTCAATGTCAATTCATGCCTTCGTACATGCCAGGAGCCTCCTTTATCTTATCTATTGAGTCTCATGTATCTTAGAATCTAAAAACATAATTATATTTTTTTCACTTTATTTGTTGTTTTTTTCTATAAAAATTGTTAAAGTTCTAATTAAAATCTTATATTACTTATTATATATCATTATATTAAATAATTACCTTATATCATTACTTATTGTTTTTTCTATAACAATCATATATCATTCTATTACAAACTTCATATTAAAACTATCTAAAAATTTTATGACACCATATAAATTTGTCAAATCATATATTTTAAAAAAGAAAAATCAAAAGTATAAATCTACGGAATATTAATTAATTTTTATTTTCTAGTTTCATAAACTATTGTAATGATTTAACATTATTGTTAGCTAAATTTATTTTTAGACTTAGAATCATTGTCAATAATATTAAATTTGATTTTTATCAATTTGATGTTAGAATCATTGTCAATAATATTAAATTTGATTTTTATCAATTTGATGATCAGTCATAAAATGATCAAGTTGAAGTTAGTGAACTCATAAGTATAAATAAGAGAGTTATTTTGTTACTTATGAAATCGTTGCCAACAGTCCTGCATTTCATGATGATTATTAAATTCATCATCAAAGGATTACCTTTTGGTCTTGATATTACTAAACTACCGCCAAAAGAAAAGCATTTTGTGACGATTTCGAAAAAGCATTGGCAAAGGCTTACCATATGACGACAATGTCACTTAATCATCACCAAAGGCTTGCTCAATGCAATATTCTCCTTAGTGGGAACTAGCTTAATGCAATATTATTATGCTCCACTATCACCCTATTCAAGTAAAACTTCCTTAATAGACATTTGGACCATTAATGAGAGCATGGTTACTTTGCCTATATAATGTTGCCCCTATTATCATAGTATAACACTATTGGCTCAATAAAGCTAGGAACATTCCAAATTTGATGATGAATTTCTCAATTAAAACAGAGTCCTTTGTCACTTTTGGCACTTAGATATGATCTGCCTTGGTAATAGAATCAATCATAATTAGTTGTTTTGAACTTTTCTAACCTACCGCATCATCATACAAAGTGAAAATGAATCCTAATTATGATATGCTATCATTAGGATTGAATTGAAAACTTGCATATGAATACCCCTAAACTCTTAGTTTAAATCCTTTATAGACTGAAAAAAATCTTTAGTTCTTTGCAAGTACTTTAATTTTTTTTAATAGTCATCCAGTGACTCTCACGAAGATTAGATTAAAATCTGGTTGTTATGCTCAAAGTATAAGAGACATCTTATCGAGTATATATCATCATATACATAATTGTTTAAATGGCTGAAGCATAAGGAATACAAACTATGTTATCTCTCTCTTCCTTTGTCATTAGACACATACTCTATGATAGAGAAATCATATATGATATGGGTAAGAATTCCCTTTTGGAGTTCTCTAAGCTAAACCTTTTTAGTACTTAGTATATGTTCATAGATTGAGATAAAACAAGTAAACTCTTTGGTATATCTTTACAAATATTTATTCCTAAAATGTAGGCTGCTTTTTCTAAGTCCTTTACGAAAAAGAATTTAGATAACTAAATCTTTATATAATGGAGCATAATTTTGTTATTTTCAATAAGTAATATGTCATCTACATAACACTAAGAAAATGACTACAGTCCCACTAACATTCTTGTAGACATATAGTTTGTCTATAATTTTTTTAACAAAGTGTTTGATTGTCTCGTCAAAATGAATATTCCAATTTAATTATGCTTGCTTAAGTCTATAAATAGACTTTTACAACTTATGTACTTGATTAGAAACCTCTTAGAACTAAACGCTTTAGGTCGCATCGTATACACATCTTCAAGCGAATTCCCATTAAGAAATGTTTGTTTTGACATTCAATTGTCAAATTTTATAATCATGATATGCAACTATAGTTAAAAAGTTCTTTATGGACTTTAACATGGTTATTGGTGAAAAGGTTTCATCAAAATCAACTCCTTATTTTTGTTTGTAACCTTTATTCACTAGCCTTACTTTATACTAATGTACATTACCATTCAAATCAATTTTTCTCTTAAATATTCTCGAGCATCTAATTGTTATAGTATGATCGAGAGCAGTCATCAAATTTCATACTTGGATAATATAAATAGATTCCATTTCAAATATAATAGCTTCATAACATTTTAAAGAACCAATGTTAAACATTGCTTCTTTAAAACTAGTAAGCTTATCATCCATAAGCAATATATAGTCTTTCCCCTTTTCAATTTTTAGATCTAATCTGGTGGAAAGACTATGTATCTTATTAATGTGCTACATACTATGTATCTCTTGAACCTTTGATTACACATCATATGTATCAACATGAGGTTCTTATTTCACCTGGAAGTAAATTTATAGTTCTTGAACTTCTTTATGTTCTACCTAACTCCCACTACTTACTTGAGAATAAATTATCTTTCAAGTTATATAGCATGTATTGAGAGAAACACCTTTTGCTCAAGAGAGTGGTAAAATTAATATTTGATACTCTCTTTTGAATACCCTACAAATTTATATTTATTTAACTTAACTTGAAGTTTATCATGTGCTGCATGCTTTATATAAGCATCACATCTTCCAATCTTTAGGTATAATAACTTTGGCCTACTACTACCCTCTATCTCATATGATGTCATGTTAATCAATTTGGATGGCACTCTAGAAGATAAGCAATTGTTTTAAGGGCATATCCTTAAAAGGAGATAGGAAGTATAGCATGATTCATCATGGAATATACCATATCTAATAGACTATAATTTCTCCTTTAAAATACTCTATTATGTTGTGGGGTTTTAAGTGGAGTCCATTTTGAGATAATTTTGTTCTCTTTTAAGTAACAAAAAAACTGGTAGTCTAAATACTCACTACTCGATTAGATCTAAGTATCTTAATACTCTGACTAGTTTATTTCTTAACCTTAAGTTTAAATTGTTTAAACTTTTGAAATGATTCAGGCTTTTCTTTATTAAATACACATAAAGTATCTAGAATGATCATCCATTAATGTAATGAAATATGAGTATCCACCTATATAATGCAAGTAGACATAGGACCATATACATTTGAATATACAAGCTAGTAACTCAATGGCATACTCTCTCTTTCCACTAAATGATAATTTGATCATCTTACCTAACAAAAAAATTATAAGTTCCATATGATTCATAATTAAAAGGGTCCAAATATTCTTCTTTGTGTAACTATAACCTTATTAGAAGATCATTAACATATCTTTCCTATGAAAAGAAAATTCCCTCATTATGTTGCTTCACTTATAGTTTAAAAAAGTATTTCATCATCCCCCATGTCAATCATTTTAAATTAAAAAATCACAAGTATCCTAAATTCAATCATTAATGGAGCATTACTTTTAATACAAATCAAGTAATCCATTTAAAGACAAACAATTAATAATTTATCACTTCTAGTCTTAACATATAAAGTAGACTCACCTGTACTTTGTAAAAATTCATATGAGTTGAAATGATTATTGATTCTCTTATACCCAACATGTGAAGCTTACTTTAGGACATATAATACTTTCATTTAATGGTATACTTTATTCATTTGACCTACCACTTCACAACCTTTTGATTATTTTACTACATTTTTCATTTAAAAAACCACTAAGAAAAGTGAACTTCACTTCAAATTGCTAGAAATTCCTTTTTTTCATGCTAGTAAGGCTAAAAAAAGTGTGTAGAGTATCAAACCTTGTAACTGTAGAATGTAGCATCATGTTTAACAACCTCACGCTATTTATAACCTTGAGCAACTAACCTAGCATTGTATCTTTGGAATGAATTATATGATTCTTATTTTATCTTATAAATCCACTTTAGTCTAATAATTGTTTCTCTATTTGGAAGAGTAATCAACTCTCAAGTTGTATTTCTCTTTGAGGCCTTCATTTCTTCATCTATGGTAATACGTGAATCATTAAATTTCATAGCTTCTTTAAATGAACTTGACTCTTGTACTCGCGCAATCTGACATCTCTATCTGGTTACATAAATGCTTGTCAAGCTCCTCTATTTTCATAGTCGAGTTTTTGAAGAGGAAGGAGAGTTAGAATGTATTGGACTTGAAAAACTATGTAAATTGATTGGGTTGGAATGTGTCACAGAAGGATTGGAGTCATCATCATCACCATTCACTAATTGATTTTCTCCTTAATAATATTCTTAAAAAGATACTAAAATATTGTTTCTCATCCCATTTTTTTAGTATATTTGTTATTAAAAACAACATCCCAGCTAATTTGTAACTTTATAGTAAGAGGATTATATTATCAATACCTTTAGTTTTATTACTATATCTCATAAAAATAAATCTCACATTATTTTTATAATGTGTTGTTCCATTTTTAAAAGAAATATGCAAATAAACAACAAAACCAAAAACTTTATTGTGGTTACATCATTGATTTGATGCTTAAAAAGGTGCATAGTGA
>JANIPM010000007.1:10046252-10057808 GCA_027478405.1 Erythroxylum cassinoides
TTTGTCCAGATTAGGTGTACTTCTATTTTCGGTGGGAGACTTCTTGGAAAGAGGACAAGAGGATCTTGAAAGATTGTGTTTTAATTGGAATCAAATTCTAGAATTTCTGCAAGCTCCAGATTCCATCCTTAGGCGTGCCCACGCTTAGTCTCTGAATTTCGACCAAATTGGGGATTTCGGATTTCTTTCCTTCTTTTGCATCTTTTTGATCCTTTTTCATCCCTAAGGTGTTGAAAACCATCTGTAAACAATTATAAAGCAATTCCATCAATTTCGGATAATAATTTTAACACCTTAACAATAATTACGCCCAAAATATGTGTAATTTAAATGACTTAACATTTTCATAGGTTAAGTTGTCGCTCACTTCCACGGTTCACGGTTGAAACACATAGGAAGGGTCGAGATTTTACATGCGAAGCATAGAAATATGGAATACTGGATGGACTTGAGCCATGTCCAGAGGTAATGCCAACTAGTATGCCACATTTCCAACCCTCTCAGTTACCTCGTAAGTTCCAATATACCTTGGAGACAATTTTCCTTTCTTTTTAAACCTCATCACAGCCTTCATTGGAGATACTTTAAGAAATATGAAATCTCTGAATTGAAACTCCACTTCCTTACGCTTTGGATTAGCGTAACTCTTTTGTCTATTGACAACCTTTTCTAGCCTCTGCTTGATCAATGGGATCTTCTTTGACATGATCTTGATTAATTATGGGCCCTCCAACTGCCTCTCACTTATCTCCTCCCAATATATTGGTGACCTGCATTTTCGTTCATACAATGCCTCGTATGGTGCCATCCCAATACTACTATTGTAGCTATTATTGTAAGCAAACTCAATTAAAGGAAAGTGCCAATCCCAACTACCACCAAAATCTATCACACAAATCCTCAACATATTCTCTAAGGTTTAAATATTTTTTTTAGACTATCCATCAGTCTGAGGATGGAATGTCGAACTAAAATCCAATCTAGTGCCTAACACCCCTATAATTTTTTCCAGAATCGAGATTTGAACTACAATCTCCAGTTTCAAACTATCAATATAGGTACTCCAAGGAGGCACACTATCTAATCAATATAAACTTGAGCGAGCTTGAACACCGAATAGGTAGTCTTCACAGGTAGAAAATGTGTTAATTTCGTCAGTCTATCTATGATCACCCAAATTGAATCACATCGAATTCTTGTATAAGATAGGCCAACCACGAAATTCATCGTGATCCTCTCCCATTTCCATTTAGGAATTAACAGTGATTATAGCTTAACTGAGGGCTTCTAATGCTTAGCTTTTACTTGTTGAAACGTCAAGCATTTAGAAACATATTTAGCCACATCTTTCTTCATACCATCCCACCAATACGTATCTCTAATATTATGGTACAATTTGATAGAACCTGGATACATATTGTATGCAACATAGTGCACTTCCTTTAGAATCTCCTCTTTCAAGTCTTCTATACCTTGAACACACAGTCGCCCATTGATTCTGAGGTTGCCTTCTTTATCCATTTCAAAATCTTCACATCGTCCTTCTTGAGCATCATAAAGAAGTTGTAGAAATTCAGGATCTTGACCTTGGGCAATCCTAATCTTGTCCAATAATACTAACTGCATCTTGATGCTGGCCAGTAATATTCCTGCAACTGAAATCTGAAACTGAGTACCTCGATCCATCAAATCATGTAACTCCTTAGCCAAAGCTCTCCTTTCTATTACGATATGTGCCAAACTACCTGAGGATTTCTTACTTAAAGCATCTACCACATTATTTGCCTTCCCTGGATGATACTGGATCATACAGTCATAATCTTTTAGTAATTTCATTTACTTTTTTTTGCCTCAAATTTAGATCTTTCTGCTGAAATATG
The DNA here is from genome assembly GCA_027478405.1 of Erythroxylum cassinoides. NCBI lineage: Eukaryota > Viridiplantae > Streptophyta > Magnoliopsida > Malpighiales > Erythroxylaceae > Erythroxylum > Erythroxylum cassinoides. Next base: position 10,048,133 of record JANIPM010000007.1, read on the forward strand.
TACTTTAGACTTTTGTAATTAATAAAAATCTCACAAGTCTCACCATATAGGTAATGTCGCCAAATGTTTAAGGTAAAGAATATTGCAGCCATTTATAAATCATGCGTAGGATAATTTTGTTCGTGTTTCTTCAGTTGCCTAGAAGCATAAGCAATCATCCTACCATTTTGCACTAATACACATCTAAGGCCAACTCTCTAAGCGTCATAGTACAATTGAAATCCTTACCTTCCTTCAGTAAAACTAATATTGGAGCTGAAGTTAAACACTCCTTCAATTTTTGAAAACTCTCCTCACAAGCATCGGACCAAATAAATTGGACATTCTTTTGCATCAATCGGGTCAACAAGGCTGTTATCTTAGAAAAACTTTGAACAAATCTTCAATAGTAACTTGCCAACTCAAGAAAACTTCGTACCTCTGTCATGATCTTTGGTTGTTCCCAATTCATCACAACTTCTACCTTCTTTGGATCCACTTGTATTCTGCCTTAAGATGCCACGTGTCTTAAGAATGCAACACTCTCAAGCCAAAATTCACATTTTGAAAACTTTTCATACAATTGATGTTCTTGAAGTGTCTACAATACCAATCTTAAGTGATTGGCATGTTCCTTATCTGTCCGCGAATACACCAAAATGTCATTAACAAAAACAATCACAAACTTATCCAATAACTGTTTGAATACTCTATTCATCAAATCCATGAAAGTTGTTGGAGCATTTGTAAGGCCAAAAGACATTACTAAAGACTCATAATGGTCGTACCAAGTCCTGAAGGTAGTCTTAGATACATCATCTCCTTTGATCCTTAGATGATGGTATCCTGATCTTAGATCAATCTTAGAAAAATACTTAACACCTTGAAGTTGGTCAAAAAAATCATCAATTCGAGGTAGTGTATACTTGTTGTGGATATTCACCTTATTTAATTTTGGATAATCAATACATGATCAGAGAGAACCATCCTTTTTCTTCACAAACAATGCCGGTGCACCCCATGGCGAAGTGCTAGTTTTGATAAAAACCCGTATCTAATAGATCTTGTAATTGCTCCTTTAATTCTGCAGGTGCCATTCTGTATGGTGGTATAGACATCAAAGTCGTACCAAGTACTACGTCAATAAAAATTTCAATTTCTCACTTTAGGGGTAATCCTGGTAACTCCTCAGGAGACACGTATAGAAACTTCCAAAGCACCGAAATGCTTTGGAGACTGATGCCCTCTACAGTTAAATCCCTAACTGAGGCTAGAAATCCTTGGCACCCTTGTCTAAGCATCATGTTGGCCATTACTGTTGAAACTATGTTGGAAGGGGTCATTTTTCTATTCCCCTTAAAGATAAACTCTATATCCCCTAGAATCTTAAACATCACTTCCTTCTCTCTACAATCCAAGGTAGCATAATGATAGGATAACTATTCCACTCCTAATATTACTTCCAAAATCCATAACTGACAATACTATAAGATTCACTACCAATATCCTACCATTAATCTCCACAGGACATGATTAGTAGATCAAATTTACCTTTAAGGAATCAATCATAAGTGTAGATACTAACAGATATTCATCCATCCTATCTGTTGCCATTTCTAACCTCATGTCAAAGTTGGGCGACATAAAAGAATGAGTCGCTCCTAAATCTATCAAAACCATAGCTTTTAATCCACATACAAGAATGATATTTGATACCACCGCATTAGAAGCCTATGCATCTTGAGGGGTGAGACGTCCTAGCCTAACCACGGCCTACCTGCTGAGAGCTAGAGGATTTTACCAAACTATGGCCTCTAGATCTACCTCCCAATTGGCTCCCGCCAAATCCTCACCCCTACTGACCACCAAACTGTGATCCCCTTTATGCTTGTTGAAATGGAGGTTGTGCCATACTAGAAGAGGATTGTTGTTATCCCATCATAGGGCAATCTCTGATCAAATTCCCATAATGGCCAAATCTGTAGCAAGTTCTTAGTGGTATGTAACATGGACCTTGATGCACTCTACCACACTACTGACAAATGGAAGAAATTGAGCCCGAACTACTGCACCCCGAGCTCTACCCACTACTGCTACTACCTGCACCAGGCGTGAATTTGAATGCTCCCAAATGTCTACGGGTAGATCTCGCCTTCCCATGAGCTCGAACAACCCTTTACTTCTAACTCCAGCTCCAACTCTGGTTGAACCTTGGCGAAACGTTTGATTGTTGTTGTTGTCGTTGCTGAAAACTAGAGGATCTTGTGAAGTGCCTCCTACTCTGCTCTCCCGTAGATATGGTACCTTGCTCCACTAGAATCCTCTCTAACTGCTTGGCCATATCCACTAAAGTAGAGAACTTCTCTCGACAGCTCATAGTCATGTTGACGAAAAGATGTCCCGTCCCTAACACATATTGGTTATTCTTCCTCAACTCATCTGAACAAAAAATATAAAAATTCATTTAGCTCGATTAATAAAAATTTTCAATGAAGAAATTATTAATTTAAATAAAAATTGATAATTAATTTACATTATATTAAATTACAATATTCTAATGTTAAAATTATTAAAATCAAGAATTAATAATCTTATAAAAATATTTTGTTTTGTGGAGATGTTAGTATGAGAAAATGTCTCACTTCTTCTTTAGTAATATCCTTGACCATTCAAACCTGTTTTAAACTTTTTTTGGCAACTTTTCTTTTAGGTTGCCTTAGTTTTCAAATTATTTTTACTAGTTAAGGAAAAAAAATATTAAGTGGGACTTCTCCTACCAAGCTTCTCTAGTTCTCTCCCATTTCCAAGGTGGCAACTTCCACTACCTTAATTCTTAATAACTCCATTCCTCCTCTTTCTATAACTACTAACCTCTCATCTTATTCGCCTGTCATGACTTCCTAACTTTCTCAACCATAAATTCAAGACCATAACTGTTTTTTTAGAGCCCTATGATTCTACAAGTTCAACTCCCTGAAAGCCAATATATCCAATAGCTCGAAGATCCTACCAAGAGAAGAAAGACTTGTCCTTGGGTAGTGGAAGGCTTAGCTCTTATACAAAGCTGACTTATTTTGTACAATAAGAAGGAGGTGAGCAAATGTGGTCTAACTACCACTAGAAATTCTCCAAGCTAGTATAGCATGATGGTCAATATAAACAAGCTATGATCCTTGAGAAAACCAAGCTGAAATTATGGAAACATTTCCAAAATATAACCCCAAAAGTATTAGAGCACCCTGACATTGAGCTATCTAAAAATCTCAATAGGCAAACCATTATTTATAGATGAGAATATAACTACTCTATGTAGAATAGAATATGCCAAAGTTTGCATTGAAGTGGAAATATGCAAGGAACTACCTGAATCGTTAAGGTTAAAAAGACTAGAAGAAAACAGGACTCTCTTCGAAACTAAAATTTCAGTATCCTACTAATTGAAACCCACAAAACCAAAGGAGAAATCTATTTAAGATGAGCTAGAAAGCTCTTCTCTAGAGTAGATTACGAGGAGTTGAACAATGAAACCATCTTTAAGAATAACCACCAGGAGAATACTCAAGAATATAATAAAATGATTAATATTTAGACAAAGGAAATATACTGTAGGGTTGAATGAGATCAATGGGAATTCATCTAGTCTATTAGAATTTCCCTTATTAGCATACAATAAGTATAAAAGAAATGAGGAGGAGCCAATCAAGGATGATATAATAGAAAAAGATAAGCTGGAAATTTCATAGAAGGGTTAAAACCAAAAACCTCAGTTTTTCTAGATACTATTTTGTTTCATTATATTAATGAAATCCTTTAACTGTTTTTTAATTAAAAAAACTCTCATGTGGAAAGTCAAAATAACTATAGCAATGAAGAATTCACTCTATGAAATAGAAGAAGATTATAGAGAAAACCAAGTGTAAGGTCCAAAGTGTCCTCATAAATAATATTCATGTATATAGTATAGTATGGAATGTAAGGGGTATTAACTCCTTAAAGAAGTAGCAAGTTATAAATGACTATTTGATCACTTAAAAAGCCAATGTCGTTAGAAGTACTAGAAACAAAAATAAAGGAGAGAAAGCTTAGGACAAACTTATGGTTTTTTTAGAAATCTTAGAGCATCTTAATAAACCACCAACACCTTATTAATGGAAAGATCATTGTAGCTTGCAATCCTAGTATGCTTAAAGTGATTAAGTATTCCTTTTAGCTTATTCACCTGATGCTTGAAGTTCTAAATAGCTTTAGAACTCTAAATATTACCTTTTTCTATTATGTTTTTGTTTTTTAAAGGGTTAAACTCTATAATGATTTGAGTAGAATATATACTAGGGCGACCACTCCTTGGATGGTCCTATGAGACTTCAATAGCATTCTTTTCTAAAATGCAGTAGAAGGGGGAAAGTTAAGGCTGAATCTCTTTTATGATGGATTTATATATTATGTCAATAAAATTGGCAAAACATACCTGAAATATGATGGAGATTACTTCACTTGGTGTAACAATCAATAGGATGAATGGCTAATAAAAAAGAAGTTAGATATAGAAATGGCAAGTATACTTTGGTTAAACAAAATCTCTATAAGCAAAGCTCACTTTGGCAACTTTCTTTCTTTAAATCATTCCCTATTCCAGATTCATATTTGACAAGCCTCTCACACAATGAGTTATTCTTTCATATTTAATAATTTTTTAGTTGAACTAAAGGGATTTGACTCAGTAATTACCAGAGGGATGCAAGCAAGCATCGAAGGATTTAAAACATTCAAATACAAGAGGAGATTGTAAGCCATTAAAGAGGAACTGATAAGTTTAAGCAAGAGGAGAGTGAATAACACAATGGAAAATATAAAGGAGAAGAGGCAACCAATAGTTAAAACTTAAATAAAAATTTATGTAGATCTCAATAATGTCTCTCTTAACCTTCTTGAAAAGAAATATTTGAATAGCTATACTTTAGCTCTGGAAATTCATTTGTCTTTATTAAGATGGAGATCAAAAGTTTGTTGGTTAAATAATGGAGATAGGAATACTAGTTATCTTCACTATGCTATCCTTATTAAATTGAACATTAACAAGATCGCCTCATTACCTAGTGTTGATCGATCAATATTCTCCATATTGAATGATCTAAAAAAAGCTAATTTTAACCATTTTAAAGAAACTATTAGTGCATCAACAAATTTAAGTTCACTCAAGGAGATGAAAACCTATATCCCAATATTTATTAATGAGGAGAAATATAGGTGTTTAGCAAACCAATTTAGTAAGGAGGGAATTAAATATGCTCTTTCTAGTATAAATCTTAGGAAAGAAAAAGGGTGGGATGGCCTAAATGTTCTATTTTTACAAAAATATCATAGCTTCTAGTAGGAAATCAGGTATTAGAAGGTATTCATGAACTTTTTTCAAGTGTTAATATGATCACAGAGCTAAATAGAACCCATATATATCTCATTCCTAATAATTGATCATGGATTAACACATGAGTAAAGTTGTAAAAAGTTGCTCTATAAAAATTGATATCTATATAACATTTGACTTAATAGTTTAGAGTGTCATTATGGAGACATTAGAAGTAATGGGATTCATTTCACTCTTCATAAAATGGATCAAAATATTCATTATTTCCACTTTTTAATCATTTTTGTTAATGGAGAAACCACTTAAACATTTAATGGAGGAAAAACATTAATGAAAGAGAATTTGCTACCCCTTTCCTATTCATATTTTGCATTGAAGTTCTATCAAGGCTAATAGATAAAAATATCAAAGAAGCAGCTTCACCTACTACCACAAATGCAAACAAGTCAAGATCAATCATCTTTCTTTTACTGATAACCTTATTTTATTATGCCAATCTAATGAAAGCTCTATAAGATTGCACACGAAAACTTTACAACATTTAAGTGATATGTTTGGAATTAAAAGAAACCGAAGAAAAGTAGCATCTTTGTTTTACGAATCAACCCTATTTAAGCTTAGCACTTAGCAAGTATTTCAAAGCCTAAATATTGAGAAACCCCCTTTTACATATCTTGGGGAACCCAAATACTGCTATAACAGTCATTAATAAAGACTATCGACCCCTCTTTGTTGTAGTATGATGTGTTTATGATATTATAAGTTTTAAGCACAAGTGCTTGGTATAGTTGCAGCTAACATTGACAAGTATTGGTTGATCCTACGAGGATTATAAGTACTAGTATGTTTTCTATTATCTAATTATTGAATTAGGTTGTGTATTTAATATAAAATTAAATTAAACTAATTAAACTAAGGTTTAACACTAGGATGAAGAAAGCATTACGATTAAATAATATTAAGCTAGTAGTGCCTAAGTGATGAATCCCCCTAGGATATCTTAAACATTAACCCTTTATTATGTAATTAAGTTATTGATTATTGGATAAGGAAATTCCTATCGTATGTTAACTTTTTTTTTTTGAAGACTATTAACAATTAACTTTCAGTTCATTAACTAAAATCTCTTTCTAGTTAAACACTTAAGATTTAGTTACTCGATTCATGAATTTCACTGTTAGGTTTAAAGCTAATCCAGAGGATTTATATCAACTTATCTCTAAATTTACTTGCAACTTCTTCCAATTATGGTAGATCTATTAGAGCAAAAGGATTTCTCAATCTTAATTATATGAAATTAAGCATTGAACTAATATCTCAGACATATTAGTTCATGAATATAAATGTAAAATTAAATCAAAATAAATTAATCAATTCACCGACTTTTGAATAAAATACTATATTACTCTATTCATTCTGATTTCTAGTTCATCAAACTTAGGCACTAAATAAATTAGTTCTTAAACATAGAAAACAAATCCAATGTCAAATATTTAGAAGAATAATTAAAAATAATAGAATATAGATTTGATCTATAATCTATATTCCCTTTTTATCTATAATGAAATCTTCTTGAAGTTTGGATAAAAGTTGCTCTCTATCAAATATCTTAAAGTAATCTTCGAATTTTCTTTTTCCTCTATTTAAAACTACTTCTTCTTTCCTTTTTTAGTATCTAATCTGACTCTAGTTGCCTCTAGCAAAAGCTAGCATTTCTTAAAACCCACTCTAAATCACGACTCTATAAGGTTACAGAAACTTATGCAGGCTATATACATAGCTTTATATGTCATATACATAGGCCTGTATCTTTATATGATGATAAACAGTAACTTCGAAGCTTCATGTTTTCAAAGTAGCTTATATTGTTCCTATACATGGTCTTATATCTCTTTAGGTTCTTCAAATCTTCCATTTTATATCTCATAATTTCCCCAATTCTTCTCCTCTTGGTTTATGAAGGCAATTATCACCTAAAAACACACTTAAAGCAAAATAAGTACCAAAAATACCATAAAACTCTTAAATAATAAGCAAAACATATTAAGTATGGTTATAAAAATATAGTCAATTAATTGTTTATCAAATACCCCCACATTTAATTTTTTTTCTTACCCTCAAGCAAATCATAATCCAAATGATAAAACTTACAAATGTGCATCCCTTATTAAGCTCAACATGTCCATCCATACCCTAAACCATCACGTCATATTAATCAAATTAACATATAATTAGATTCAACTCATCTTAAAACCAACTTTCATAAGTCAATATCAATAGTAATCACATAGATAATCTTTTTGAATCAAAAACACAAATTTTCTCACCCTCCCCAAGGATTCACTCAATGCACTCAAAATGTTTAAAGTGGAAAGTGTAGGAACTCTCAAATCAATACGTAGGAGGATTGTTAACCATAAACTTGCAATAAATTCATAGATGTATCACTTACAAGTAAACTAGAAACAACAATTAAAAGATCTTCTTACAACGATTTTAATGAGGCTTAGGTAAGTATATAATAAGGATAATAAAAAGGGTAATAACATTGAAGGAAATTTACATTAAAAAAATTATATTAAACTTAGTTCTTCACAATATAAGTGTAACAGCTCAGACCACCAGCCCACAGATATTGTCCACTTCTGGTTTGTCCTTAGACCACTCGCCCATAGATATTGTTCGCTTCTGGTTAACCATAAACTTACATGTGATTCTGAAATCTGAAATATTTTGTTTTTAAAATTGCCAAGTCCTAGTCGTGGGTAAATAAGCATGCCTAGAATGGTCTACAGCTACTTCAATAATTACACACTAAGGTTTCTTTTGTATCTCGACACTTCGGTGTCTTCTGTACTTGACATTGCGATGTCTTCTGATCTTAGACACTTCAAAGCCTTCTGTTTCAAAGACTTAAGTCCCTTCTGTTTTTGAGATACCAATCAAAGGTATCTTTTGTTCTAGTCCCATTACCCACTTCTGTAAAAAGGACTAGCAGACTAATATGTTTTGTGTTTTGATATATATTCTTATCTGATATAAGATAAGTTCTGATCTGATACAAAATAAGTTTTGATTTGATAAAAGATATATTCTAATTTGATACAAGTTTTGTCTATTCTAACACAATTATATCCTGTTTTGAGACATGTACATTTTGTTCTGAAGTAATGATATTCTTTTCTGATACTTATATGTTTTGTTCTGATGCAAGAGTGTTCTATAATGATGAATTACATTCTTTTCTGAGACAAATAATGTTTGGATTGCTCTTTAATATGAACAATTAAAGATTGTTTATGATATGACCTAATTCAGTACATGTGAATGTTAGTCGACTGTTAGAAATAGTCACCATTTTGTATCCTGTTTAATTATTCCCCATTAAGCTATATGCTTAGCACGGTGGTTTTGCCTCCATGTAGGTTCTGATAAGAAGTCTTAAGGCTGGGACTACCACAATGGCCAATGAAGGATTTGATATGATTTTGGAAATTGTTATGTTTAAGTTTTAAGTTGTATTTCAGTGTGTTGCATCATATTGTATTTTGTATAAATGATTTGTAATAACTGTAATACAGGATAGATTTGTATATAAGGCATGTATATGATGAGTACAATATGAACATGATGTTCTGTGTATAACTCAGCAAAGTATGAATGTGAAGTATGTTTTCTTATTTTCAATGAAATTCAAGAATATCTTGGTATGTTTTAGGATTATTTTGTGTGGCATCTGTATATCCTTTCGGGGGTATTTGGGTGTTACATTTATCTTATAGATTGATTACGTTATCATATGTTTATTATTTAGGTGTTGTGTAAGAATGATTAAGTGCTTTATTTGATTGTTTTTATGTAAACCCATTGCTAGAATCTTGAATACAATATGTAATCATTGTGTTTAGATTTTTTAATAACTTATAATATTGATGAATCATTAGGGATAACCTAACAGAGGTTAAATGACCCGAGCTTATATTTTTGTTAACTTGATTAATCTATTTTCCTAACTCATAATACAACTGTCCGACTAAATTTAAAGAGCTTGTTCTAAGTTATTCGAGCGTTAAGTTTAGTTAAAGAGCTTGTTTAAACTAAATATGACCTAAGAGAAAACTGGACTTAGCAACTTATTATTAACCTACGATTAATAGTTACAGGAGAGGTATGAAAATAACGATTCAAAGAAGTATATTTAATTGTGTATAGGACGAGATTGAGCCAACGACCGTATCCCTAATGCATTCATCACTTTTCTCATTTTTATGTTTTTTGATTTAATTTGCTTTCGTTAGTTTAATTTCTTTTTATTTTGTTATTCGAAACCCC
>JANIPM010000007.1:10180235-10191162 GCA_027478405.1 Erythroxylum cassinoides
ATCCTAATTTTTTCATTGCCATTGGACCGTTCTTTCAGTATTAAACAGTCAATCGGTCAGTCACCCAAATATTTTCGGTCCGGGCATTTTCTCCCGAATTTCCTGAAAATTTCCTATAAGCCACTATAATTTACCAGTCACTTGTAACCAATTCTAAATCAGTCAAGTTAACCCAATTACTCTAATTTCTCAATTAAACCCCAATCTAGTCAGTTCAAACTCACAATTAAATACCGGAAAATCATGAATGCATGTACCTATGGATAAATGCATATGCAATAAACCTGTTTCTCTATAATTAGAGGTCAGTAACATGCTCAGTCAATGAATGCAGTGCAACCCTATCAGTCTGTCCCAATTACTATAATACCCTTGCTAACAGTAACGGGATGTTACACTAGGACCCTAACATTATAGTCTAACTGCTAGCCAATCCCCTATAATTTAGGCCAAAAAAAATCATGGGAACGTAATTAGATCTAATTCCTCAATCTATTGCAAAATTTCAACTGCATCAAATATACATTTTCCCACAAACAACAGGAACTCCTATAATTTAGTTGTGATAGATAAATCACATGAATATATTACAAGTGCTATGAAATTTGAGAAAAATAAGAACAAGGAAGAATACAAAATAAGAGGGTAATTGAAGAATAAAATTACAAGTAAAAGATTATGATGTAATTTGTTTCTTTTATAACATATCATAGAATTCTATCAATTAGAATATGCATTTACATAATTATTTTGCACACTAAGTCATTCAATTAATTATGACGTTCATTGGACAATAGGAACAAGAATCTGGATTTGCATTCCAAACAAAGAAAAAAAAATCTACACTTATTGAATGAATTTGATATCTTATTACAAAAAAATTTGATACAACGAACTTAAACAAGGCCTCACTCCTCCAATGATCTATGGAGTTCAAAAGAATCAATGATAAGTACATGGGGAAGGGGCAGCAGCACCAGCTCTATACAGTATCAAGGGCAACCCAATGCCTATTAATGACAGCATGCCCTTCGCCACCAAAATAAAAGAAACGAGGTGAACGAGCTGGATTAATTCCTATACGTAATTGGTGTGATAAAGAACTTTCAGTGTACTGCCAGTGACAGTGTAAATATCTATATGAACCATGTAAATGTTGAAGAAATGTCTGAGTGGTTCTACTCTGGCAAATGTCTATGTTCACTAAATCACAGGATTGACTTGAGTACTAAGAGAACCAACATGATGAAGCACATGATAACAAGCACTGTTGCACACATCACCATTCCCCCTTGCTTCTGTGTTCTCTCTGCCTGCAAATAGATCAATCAGCTTTCATAATATAGCCGTGAGATACAAAAATGAAACTGACAGAAGTGAGCCATGACAGTATGAACTGAACTGCTAACAGGAAAAGTCACCTTCTGCAATTGTTTAAGCCCCTCTTCAACTGTTGAGGAGACATTCTGAATGTTGTAGTCTATCCTATCAACAATAGTACCCTGTTTTAAGAAATTTCAGTTAGTGGCCTGGTATAAGAGGAAAAGTTCGTGTGTAGGGAAACAGCTTCTAACCTGGTCTATTACAAGTACTGACAAATCCTTCATAATTTGAGCAAGTTCATTTACTGATTCCACAACCTATATTAAAAGGAAATAGGCATCATCAACCAAGACAACCGTGTGGGATCAGTGACAATATCCAGATAACATAGGGAGAAGCACATCACTCGCCTGTTGAATCTCTCTGTCCCTTTCAGCTGTGAATTCCTCGCTCTTCTTCAGCTTTGCCATTTGACGGTCATTAAACACCTATTTTTCAGTTTTGTCACTATTAGATACTATTAATACTAGAAGAATAAAGTGTTACTTTTACTCACAGAAGCAGGTGCTGTCAGAAAAAAAATCTGATAAAATACTGTTTCTTGACCTAAACAATGGATAACAACAAAACCAAGCAGGAGAGGATTGGAAAAAGCAGTACGTTTACCATATCGTCCAAACTATCATCATCCATTCTAGATCTACCATTTAGATTCATTTCTAAATCAACCCCATCTTGACCCTGCAATGAAATAAAATCTGTCAGCAAGTCTTGAAATATCATTTCCAGATATGAGAAAAAATCAGACAAAAATAAGCAACTACTGATATCCTCAGTATGATAAATGATCACCAAGGAAAATATTAATTTTTTGTTAACAACAAGAATGGTCTATTGAAGAGCCATAGTCAAAAAAAGATTTTTCCAGACCTCTTTTTGTTGCCTAAGACGCTTTAAGTAAGTTGATTGTTTCTTTCTCAGCTCCATTGACAAGCTCTGGAGGTCAGTGGCAAGAGAGCGCTACAAAGTAAAATTATTAGAGTAAGCAAAATGCAAAAGACAAACCCCTGATATTGGATGTTACTTTACATATATGCTTAAATGCTGAAAAATGCCTGCTGACAAACTATGGAACAAACAATATGATAACATATCACCACATTCATGTATTCATGGTTTCATTGAGCAAGAACAGTTAGAGGTTTTATTTAGAAGAGAAGTTATTTTAATTCTTCTAGGACTTGAACAAGTTAAGAAGCTAATGGAAATAACTAGCTGATAGCAGTAAACCACTGCTTACTTATTCTAGAAGGAAAAGGAAAACAAAGTCCTAGAAGGAAGAGGAAAACGAAGTCTATCCAAGCAGAAGAAAAGAGTTTAAAATAGATGTCTATCCAGGAAGTTTACTTTAAAAACAGAGTTTCATATTGTTTAGGAAGTTTACGTTTTATTGTTTACGTAGTATAGATTAGATAGGATATCTCTCTTATAAATACCCACAGGAACTAGTTATGGGTAGGAGAGAATTTAATAAAACATTGGTATTTGAGTTTAGTCCACTTACGGACTCACTTAGTGGAGAAATTTAGTGTTAAGATCCTTGCACTTTTGTTTCTGCCATTATTCTTCTATTATTTTCTGTTTCTTTTCTGGGTTTACTATCACTAGCAAACAACTAGTAGATCAAGGTGCACAAAGTTGTAGATGAAAATGTATAGGGAAACTGTTTTATTTGCCAAGGAAAACCTTAATAGTTATTCTTGGAGAAGTCATCAAGTGATACCTGAACATTTTTCCTAACATTGGAATCCTCAGAAGGCCCAGCTGCAGAAAGTCGCTGTAATTTTTTCTCAGATTTTCTTATTAAATTGGTGATCTCTTGGGTTAGAGCCTCAATCATGCGTTGATCTTCTTTGCCATCACCAAAAGAAGGCATCAGTGCTTTAGCATGTGCTTTGGCTAACTCGGTCATTTTTGTACGTGCAATTTGCACATTTGCTGCAATATCTTCAGATACATCCACCCAAGCAGGTGGCAGACCTACTGTAATTACACCTTTACTGCAGATAAAATGAAATGTGCTAAACCTTTTCAGAATCATAAGATTGACAAGGGCATTTAAATTATTCAGGAAACCAACTTTTCTCCTTTTGGAAATACATCATCCAGATCAGTCAATTCATTACTTCTTAAAAAATTTTAAACAATTTTTTTATGATTTAAAAGATCCATAATTTCAGATTTCAGGTTCGTGGGTATTTAGGTCTCAAGCTTCGTTATACAAAGATGAACTTTTACATCATCTTGTTAATGCCATCGTCAAAACAACAGAAACATCACTCCAAAATCAGAAAAGATCGTCAAAGTGCTAAAGCTACAAATATCCACTTCTGAGGAAATATAAAAGCAAGAAAACACGGTAAAACTTCCGATTTTCCATTTCAATGATTCAATGCTACATCCTTTTGCAATACTTAGAGAATGCAATGCTATAAGCATAAACAGTTGTGAAAGCTACAAATTTTCCTTATCCAATAAAATTAGTCAAAAACTTAAAAGACCATCCTAGTCACAACATTCCAATTCATTTCCTTAAATAAAATAAACAGCATCAATTGAAATCCAACTCAGTTCACGGCTAGACTCTAATAGTTCAAAGAAACATTTCTTCAATTTTCTTGGAAACTCAAAAAAGACTTCAGAACTAACTACAATAATAATAATAATAATAACAACAATAAATGAACCAATTTAAAAGGATAATTGCTTAAAGATCTCAAACTATTATAGACTAGAGAGCATATGCATACCTCGAATTGCCGGGATCCTCCGTACTAAGAGGAGCATAGGAGCGATTAGGATTAAGCAGGGACGTGCTCGCCAACTCGATAACCGGACCACCGTTGGCGCTTGTGGATGCCGAAGCATGCGCCGTGGAGGAGGTCATTGGAACCCTAACGCTCTTCAACGCATCTCTGTACTTTCTAAATATCAAAGTTCGATTCCGTGAAGCCATTGCAGAGAGATATCTAGAAGAAAATGGAAAGATCAAAGCATATCGTATCTGAATTCTAGATTGTAAAGGAAGGGGGCTGATCGGAGAATGAAGACGCGGCGGTGCGCAAGGCGGAGGTGAGAATTAATTCAGCGGGACAAATTTAGAAATTATACGGATGGACGCACCTACTGTTTTGTTCGTTGGTCCAACTGCTTAATTAATCGTAATAGAATTAAAACTTAATATTCTTTTAATGTCAGTAAAAACGACTTCAACTTTATTTTACTCTAAATCAGATTCCAAATTACTTGAACCCAGCTTACTTTTTTTTTTGAATTTAAAAATTCGTTAAAGAATAGAGAAAATTATATCAAGAGAGGATCTTTCCCACGTGAGATAGACCCACTTGGTACACTGAATACATCTTGCTATTACTCGATTTGGGAGGACGAGAGTCGATGCTCTACCGACAATGCTAGCGATGGCTCCACGGAGTTTCTACTACTCGCTTCTTCGCACAAGTAAGAACTCAACTCAGGTAACAAATTTAACCTCAGAAGACTTTAGCGATCAAGGTATGACTATTTTGTGTTTCGACAGTTCAGACCTTGCTTTATTTTCAAAGGAGGGAGTCAGCTCTTCGGAGACGAACCGGTGAGGGAGATCTCGACTTAGGTAAATGTATTCAGGTCAGTGTGATTCCATTCTTTATATCATTTCTCAAATCTTCGCAACAATTCTTGATTTAGGGAAGGTGATGATTCTGGCTAGTCGATCAATAGTTCCGGCTACTCCCACTTAGATCTTCATACGAGAAGCTCAACACAGGTATCAAACTTAACCAAACTCTATTATCGTTGAGGGCGTGGCTAAGGTGAGTTCATCTCATCAAGATTTGATTTTCTTAAAGGACTTCGGAGGCTAGCCAGAGAGGGAGATCGGAAGGGAGATCTCATCCACGAAAAAAGTACACATTCAAAGATTTTGAAAGCTTCCTTTTCTTTTCCTTGAAACCTCCACTGATTAAACATTAATATGTTGATGACAGGGATATGGATAGATAGCATGGATCTTCAAGCAATGCTCAACCCAGAAAGGAGAAGATCTTAGTAATTCCAAGTGAGTCCAGATCTGAACAAACCTCATTTGTTCCTTAGACACTATAAAAGAATAATCTGCTTGTTTAAAACATGGGAACTGTTGTGAAGAACTTTTTTTGCATTTCATTTTTGCATGTGTGAACTAAGTAACTAGAACTTAGGAGAGATCTGATGGGTTAGTGCTATATTCTCCATACAAGGGCCATTCTCCTACTACAGTGTAGGTTTAACTGATTGATGATTAGCTGTTCCCTTATGCTGGCAGTAGTGAGTTCTATAAGAGGTATTAACAGAATAGATTTGTCTTTAAACCTTCTACTATTCCTCTCATTTCAGATTACTTGAAAACATGTAGCCACCGAGAGTAAAATAATAGCCGTATCATATTTAGAAATAAGCAAATTAGGTAATTCCTGTAGGATATCAATGAGTCTGCCATAGATAAAACCAGGGGCACATAGAGTATAAATTTTTGCCCAAACTTCTTTAGAGAAGACACATTCAAAGAAGAGGTGATCTCTAGTTTATCCTTTAGATTGCATAAGATATATTGCTTAGAGTAGGTTAGGAATTTCAGCCTATCCAAGGTACTAAGTCTATCCCATATTACTAGCCAGAGCAGAAAACTAACATTAAGTCTAAGGGCCTTGTTCCAAATCAGTGCATCCCATCTTACTTGATTTGCAGACCCCTCCCTCATCTTTCTGACTTCGTTAACAGTAATCTCATAAACAGTAATACTCTTCCATAGGTAGATATCTCTCTCCCTGTGACTTCTAAATTGAGGAAAGTGTATAATTTTAGTCTCATATGAAGAAAGGGACCAGTTCCCATTCCTAACTATTTCTTGGAGCTTAGTATCCTTAGGGAACCGATTTAATAGGGATCTTGCTATATGATTTTGTATTAAAGGTCCATTCCCTATCTAGTTATCGTACTATAAGGAAATTCTTTCCCTTGCCCCTATCTAGCAAGTAATGTGCTGGTACATTTCCTCCCTCATTATAAGAAGTTGGTTAAAAAT
Source organism: Erythroxylum cassinoides (assembly GCA_027478405.1). Lineage (NCBI taxonomy): Eukaryota > Viridiplantae > Streptophyta > Magnoliopsida > Malpighiales > Erythroxylaceae > Erythroxylum > Erythroxylum cassinoides. The sequence goes on from JANIPM010000007.1 coordinate 10,186,681, forward strand.
TCAGGTGTAGTTGTCTTTGGTTTTTAGAGCCCAAAAACTCCCTCTTTTTAATAAATAAAAGTGAATCGATTTAGGCCACATAGATTGCTTTTCACTTAGAATTCTCCAAATCCTCTTGGATATAAGAAATCTGTTTTTATTGGAGATTGACTCCAGTCCTAATCCTCCTTCCTCTCTCAGTTGCAAATTTTCTTCCAACTAATTTTGACTATTCCTCTCTCTCCATTCCCTTTCCCCCATAGGAATTGCTTCATCAGTTTTTCTACTGTGTTTAATCAACCCTTTAGAGAGAAAAAGGTACGAACACCAGTAAGTATTCATAGACAAAATTACCAACTTTAGTAGCTGAAGTTTTCCTCCATAGGATAGTGTTTTATTAGTTCATGTTCCTAATCTTTTTTGGATCTTTTCAATCAAAGGAATACATTTACAAAACCTAAGCCTCTTTGATGAGATAGGAATCCTAAGTAAAGGAGAGGAGGATCTTTAGTTTCCATACCCGTGGCTCGAGATAAGGCATTTGAGAGGTGAGAAGCACTTTTGGAGAGAATGAAATAGCTCTTGTGTAGATTGACACATAGACCCGACAACTCCTTAAATAAATTGAGAGTTCTCATCAGAAGAGAGACTAAATGAACATGGGCCTTGCTTAGGAGAATAAGGTCATCTGCAAAACATAAACTAGTTAAAGAAACTTTCTTACATTTGGAGTGAAATCTGAAGTTTGAAGTGTTATGCTTCAGTAACTGAGTGAGAACCTCCATACAAATTAGAAATAGGTAAGGGGATAAAAGATCCCCTTTCCTAAGACCTTTTTTGCCTTTAAACACCTCAATGGGGCGCCCATTTATCAATATTCCATAGAAAGCAACATAAATGCATTCTTGAATCCACTTTATGAACTTTAGGGAAAGGTTCATGATCTCCATAGTTTTTAATAAAAAAAACCCCAATTCACACTGTCGAAAGCTTTCTGTAAATCAATTTTTATAATTCAATTTTGGAGACTTCTCCTGCGATTATACCCTTTTAAAAGCTCCTGCACTATAAGGATATTGTCTCCTATATCTCTGCTAGTCATAAATGCTCCTTGATTCTCACTAACGAGAAATTTTAGAACTTTCTTAAGCCTATTAGCCAAAATCTTGGCATTGATCTTATAGAGGAAATTTGTACACGAAATAGATCTGTAGTCACTCCAAATATCCGAGTTGGGATTTTTAAGGACCAGATAAAGAAAGGTCTTATTTATTTCTTTTAGTAAAACCACTTTTAAGAAGAACTCATACACTTAGCATGACGAGCCATATTATGTGTCTTTGTCTTATACTCTCGATTGTCACTCCATAACTAGTCCACTTGTCATTTAATCAGTAGGCCATATGTCATTCAACTATACCACCATTTGTCACTCATGGATTCAAGCCATTTGTCACTCTATTATTAATGTCACATGTCACCATTTCATAGGCTTATTCAACCTAAATTCCCATGTATCATTTTGTTTTGTCCTTTAACATTTTTCCTATACTAGATGCACATATCACCTTATCATTACTCTATTGTAACAATAAATTCCCAATTCACTAATTATAATCCCATCACATAAAATTCAATACATAATCAACACACAATTATAGCATAAACATTTATGATCTTTCATACCCCAGGATATGTCAATCGAGTACATATACCATCTTTATAGTTTCCCTAAATCATGATTCATGTATATATGCAAATGTGATGTATGCAAGTGAAATGCACTTCATTTATTCTTACATGATATGACTCAATCTAACAGTTAAATCCTTAAGTATAGAAATGGGTTATTACACTAGCATCGGTATGGTACTATTTGAGGCATTATATAGCAGGTAGTGTAGAGATACAATATATTGGGATATGGAGGTAGCCAGATTATTAGAGGGGCCGGAGTTGGTTTAAGAGACGATGGAGAAAATAAAGGTGGTAAGGCAATGCTTCAAGGCAGCTCAGGATCAGCAAAAGAAATATGTTGATCAACATCATTGGTAGATGAAGTACATTGTTGGACATATGGTATTTCTTTGGGTATCACCTTAGAGGGGAATACTGAGGTTTTGTAAGAGAGGGAAGTTGAATCCGAGATATATTAGTCCATATGAAATTATACATCCAGTGAAGTTGTTAGCTTATAGATAAGCATTATCACCAAAGTTATTACAGATTCATGATATGTTGTATGTATCAATGTTGAGATGGTATTGATCATATCCTAGTCATGTTTTATCGAGGCTTAAGATTGAAGTTACAAAAGGTTAACTTATAAGGAGGAGCCTGTGGAGATATTGGACAGACAAATTAGAAAATTAAGGTGGAGGGAGATTCCAATGGTAGGAGTTTTGTGGAGTCATCATCGTTCTTCAAGAGAGGCAACTTGGGAGGTTGAGGATGAAGTTCAACATCAATATACTCTTTTATTTAGATCTTGAGGTACGTAATTTAATTTTGAGGATGAAATTCTTTTAAGAGGAGGAGATCTATAAAGCTCAATCATTAATATAACTTACCTACAACCCAGCCCAACTCACAACCTCTAAACATGTATAAAAGATCTAGAAATTAGATGATAATATACGGAAAAATCACTTTTTAGACAGACTGAGTGGAGTTTAGGTGGGGCCAACAGATTACTTATGTAAAGTTTTTGAAATGTATATTTTTTAAAATGTGATAGCTCCAGTAATAATGTTATGTAGAATATTTTTGTATCTGCTAAACAATCATCTGTTTTGGAACTAATGAGGAATTTGATAATTAATGATATGTTTTGGGAATTATTTGGTAAATTATGGTTTAAGAATTTTAGGAGCATCACATATCGGCTACTAAAAGATCTTGGTGGACAACTACACTTGGAGTAAATAACAAATGAAAGAATGGAGGGTAAAGCATGCCTGCTGGAATTATTGCACAACCATGAGACATACCTCATAGTTGTGCAGTATTTTGCACATGTAAGTCAGCTACCAAGCATTTAAGGTATAAAACAAAGGTGGAAAGAAAAGGAGCAAAAAGGCAGCATAGATTGAAAGCAAAGAGGACCAAAACAATCAAATCAGAAGAACAAAATGCCAACATAAATAAAAGAAAGAATGCAGCAACTCTCACATAGGTGAGAGTGAAACCTTACCACCTTAACCCTAGGTTTTTAATAAAAGCAACAGGTGAATGTGGTTTTCATTTAGAGAAAAGCATCCAGATGGTGACAATCGTGAGACATGAAAGAATAGGAGTGTTTTCGGCTAGGAAAAGCTTTGGGAGCTTTGGGAGAGAATGAAGAGAGCAACCAAAACTCTCAACCATGAGAGACTTATAGAGGGGTAGCTTCCCGATGCCAATTTAAAGGTGACATCGATGCTAATGACTCTGTTAAGCATTCCTTACTTATATTTGTTGTTTCCTTCTCTCTTTAGAATTAATTGTGTTATCCTATATCTATTGTTTGGGTATTATAAAAAGATAATTTGAAGGCATTCATGGGATCATTTTATTACAGACTCATTGTTAGAGTTTCAATATAATCCATAATTGTTATGTTAAAATTTATTTGTAGCAATTAATGGTTCATAATCATTAGGGATAACACTAGGTTAAATGACTCCATCGTGTGGTTGTTGCCTTAATTAATCAGTTTTCCTAATTCGTAATGCAGCTTCCCAATTGAATATAGAGATCATATCGTAGGTTATTCGATGGCTAGGTTTAATTAACGATCATATCTTAATTAAACACAACCTAAGGGAAAACTAGAGTTAGTAGAGCATATCGTCACCCATGATTAATAGTTGCTAGGAGAGTTAAAAGAACAAAAAATCAATGAAATATATTTAATCAAGGTGTAGTTCGAGATAGATCCAAAGAACTAGGTCTCTAATGAATTCACCACTTTCATCATTTCCACATGTTTTCTTCAATTTACTTTTTTTTAGTTTAGTTTCATTTTTTTGTTTTAAAACCAAAACCCCTAAACCTAAACACCATTTATGCTGGCCCCCAATTTTTTTTCTTGATGATTAAGTATGATTTACATTAATTATGAGGTCTTTATGAAAGTTTGTGGAGTTAATTATTATATCGATATTAGAAAGATTTTATGGTATAGGATAGATTGAATTAAAGTGTTAAGGTTATAAGAATGTTCAAGGGTGTATTTGGCAAGACACTTAAGGTTAAAAAAACCTAAGTTTATAAGGAAGGGTAAAATGGACTTTTTGGACTCATTAAGGGTAGAAATGGAAGAAAAAATGTTGGCTTGCTGTTTTAAGAAGGGGAAAAATGAAAATAGGAGAGAAAGAAGAGAAACAACAAATCAAGAGAGAAAGAAGAGAGATTTCAGTGGTCGAGAGAAAAGAAGATAGATAGTTAGGGTTTCTTCATTTCTTAGCTTTTGAGAGAGATTTTGAAGTGGTTCAAGAAGAGAAAAAGGTAGAGGAAGAGAAG
>JANIPM010000007.1:10516755-10532651 GCA_027478405.1 Erythroxylum cassinoides
ACAGAATTTGAATTTTTAGTCTTCATAAACGTTGTAGCCCTAGATGTCTTCTTTAAAATGGAACAAGAACGAAAGGAATCCGAGTTGTTTATAGAAAGTTATGGTATTCACGCCAAACTAGGTTAAATTGGAAATCAAGCATGAACATGGTTGCTTATTTTGATCATAAATCCTTTTGTAGACCTCCAAATGACTTGATTCTTGTGGTAATAGTTTCCTAACACAGTTTAATACATCTCCAAAAAAATTGGTATTAATTGGAGTTAAATTGAAAGAGATTGATTAAAAGAAAGTTTGGCGGTCTGTTGGAACAGTGTCAATGAGAGTAGTTACGGATCAAACTTCAATGTTTTGCTTATATATGGACCTATAGGATTCCAAATGGGATGATTCTTGTTTTGGAGTAAAGTTAAGCTATAGGGATACAAATCATATAAAGAAGTGAAATTTTGATTCAATCCCGAAGATATTCCAATTCTTGACGGAAGTCGGGTATAGTACTTAATGATAGTCCGAAAGTGTGTGCGGTATAGCTCCTACTATACTAAGCCAAATTAAGCGATTTTGGTGGAAATGGATCATAAAACATAGGGGAACATGTTTCTAGAAGAAAGTATGACCTAATGACGTTAGTTTCACTTGCTGATTGAATGTGATTCGTAAACCCGAAAGTGTAATGCGGAAAATGCCGATAGTGAGACAATGAGAAAGAAATGGAGATTTTAATGGGTTTAGTGAGGCATAAACCTAAGTATAAGTTATACTTAGATGAGTTTCGATATAGGAATGGTTTTATAGCGCTAATTGTGCAATGATACCCGGGATTTGTCATGAACATGCATTGTACTTATTCTATATTTGTGCATAAATGGGAATTCTTATGCAAAGTGATTAATGTGTGTGTAATGTGCATATGGCATAAATTGGCAGTGCAGGATAAATGTCCGCACTCAGGCGTTCCCAGAAATTGGAAACCAATGCAAATCTGGAGCGTACTGTGAGTAGACCTAGATGGTCTTATTTATTGGTTATTTGCTTTTGTTATATGTTGAATGAGTATTGATTTATTTTATTGATTGTGATTAAATATGGGTTCCGGACAGGAGGTCCGGTGATTGATTATGTATTGGGAATTGCGTTATTGAAGTGCTCCTTGAATGTGAATGGGATGACCTAAGTGTATATATTGAGATTGTTAAAATGTCTTGCATGCATAATTGCATATAAATGAAATGTGACTTCTTAATTGGATGTCGAATGCCGGGCTACGGTCCGATGATAGTAATTATGATTGAATGAGCGCATGCAAATATGCATAAGACATTTCATTGCATGAATACATGAAAGATAATGGGAGTTGTGACCAGAGTAGTCAATGATTAGAGCTTAAAGCTCAATGAGTGAAAAGAGCTTCGTGCTCAGATACTGATTCAGAGCCTCAGGCTTAACGACAATGAGCCCTTTATGGGACAGTTTACAATGAGCCCTATATGAGACAGTTTCAATGAGCCCGATATCCAATGGGTACGGGACAGTTTAGACACTCGGTCACAACAAAGTAATAAATAGAAAGTGGGTCTCATGTACATGTGCATAATATGAAGAATGAAAATTGTATTGATTGCGAATGTGAAATGTGACATGATGGGCAGGCTATTATGTGAATGTGAATGTGAAGTGTGACAGTGAATGTGAATTGCGTTATGTGACTGGGTGAACCATCGATGATGGTCACTCACTGAGTTCGCAAAAACTCATCCAAAATTTGCATCTTTGTTTCAGGATTTAGAAGAATACCCGTTCTACAACGGGAGTAGACTTTCTGTACACAGGGAAAAGTTAGAGGTTGGGATCAGTTCGTGTCTGCATAGGGATATGTCTTATTTTTGTATAAAGTGTATTCCACGAATCCTGTACAGTATGTTTTTGACTAATTCAGTATGTAATAAGTGATGATGTATGGGAATTTTTGTAATGGGAATGATTAAAATGTGGATATGGCTGTTTATATTCATTTGTGCCAATTGGAAATGAGTGTATGTGTTTTGTGTGTTGAAATGGGCCCCAATGGCCAAGGTGGATTGTTTTGTAATTGAAAAAGGGTTATAATGAAATTGGGCCCAAATTGATTATTGAAATTGTATTGATTGGAATGCATTGAAAACAAGTTTTCTATCGCGACTATTAAACGTATTTTGGCCCACTTTGGAAACGAACCTCTGATATGAGAGTGTTTTCAAAAAAAAAATTTATACCAATTTATATTTGATTGAGTGCTAGCATGCCATTTTCGCAGACACGGACTCGTATATCACCGTCGATGTAGGGTTCGGGTCTTGCGGGAGTGGGATGTTACAACGATCGTATACCAGCCTTTTGTATCGCACCAACAAAGTCTCGATAATGTGTACGTGCTCGTCTCTCCTATACTTTATTAATGATCGCGTCAAATTTAAAATCTCAAAAAATTTATTTCTGAAACAAAAGGAAAGACATGAAAAGGTGTGTCACGAGTGGTGTCTCACACTCGTGACACACCTTTGCATAGGAGTGAGAGGTGTCTCACGTCCATGCAAAACTTGTCACAGCTGTGAGCCTGTAAACCTCCTGCAGTCTTCTTCTTTGTGTTTTCAACATATAATCATCATCTTTATGCATTTTCATGTCTTTACTTTCTCTAATCTTTCTCATTCTTCCTCCAAGGATTGTGAATCTATTACAAACAGCTCAAATACGGTGATTTTGACTCACTTTAGCTCTTTCGCTTCTGAATTGTACCTAAAACCATATATGAACTAAAGTGAGTTTCTTAAATATTTTTGTATCATTAATCACTAAGTGTTATGGAATAAATTGATAACCCATTATGCATATATCAATAGTTAGAAAAATTTTACAAACACTTGGATCCATAGTCTCCTGGTATAATACTAAATGGAATCAGTTATTGACTCCAAAACTCTCATTCCTTCTATTGTTGATTATGAAGAACAAATTAAGCATTATGGATATATTGCATTTTTTGGCAATTGATGATTACCACTTTTTATGTATAGAGTGTGGAGAAACTAAGGAACATTTTTTTTGTTGAATTCCAATATGCCTCAAATGTCCAAAAAGAGGTAAACAAATTATGTCAATGGAGCTATAATGGGAAATCACTCTTTGAAGCCATTCAGTGGCTAAAGGATCATTCGAGTACTAATAAAGACACTTTGTAGATCTGTGTTCTTGTTATGGGATTAAGCATTCAAGGGGTATTGTTGGAAAGAAAAATTAGGAAATTCAAAAATAAATCTACTATAGAGAAGGAGATTACAAATGGGAACCTATAAAACTTAAAGGAATTAATTTACTTAAGAAACTGATCAAGGAATTTCTTCTAGACTAAGATGTTGATAATTGCATTTTGTTTTTCATAAGAGGTGATTCATTAGATTTCCCTGCAAGCATTGGTTGTATCTATAAATCTTTTCTAATTTCCATTGCTTCTTAATACATTCTTTTAATTTCTCAAAAAATTGCCAACTATTTTCAGCTTGAGTTTTGTTACAATCCAAAGGTTGGTTGTAGCCTGAGGGTTGAGATAACTAGCCCAAATTGCTTTGGTCCATGGTACCATTGGAAGATCTTTAAAAATCGGCTCCCTGTAGGTTAAGTTGGTGAATTTACTATTGCTAGCATTCCTCCAGATGTATTTGTCATCATCTATGTTGAAATGAGTCTTAAAGATTTCATTTATAAGAGACCTGGGTAAAGCTGAGTACTAGAATACTTCCTTAACAATTAAGGCTATTGAAACAAAGGCATTTAGTGAAGTTGATGTTCTGAGAGTTACATCTTCATTGACATTGATCAATTCCTTGGTTGAGAGTCAATTATCATACTAGAAGCTAATAGATTCTCCATTCCCAACTAACTCTATAAATTTTGTCTTAAATGTATCCCTTTTTTCAAATGAATTTAAATGTGGTTGAGGGACAGTGTGTAGAATCAATTTCCTAGATACTCCTATTCTTGATAAAGTAACTATGAATCCACTTTCAGTAAAGAGATTTTTTGTCATGCATGAGCCTCTAGAACCTCTTGGAAAGCAGTATGGTATTCATGGCTCAAATAGAACATATCCTCATACCTCTTTGTTTCCTCATTATTGGATTTCAATCCATTTCATCTTGGTTATATGATTTCCCTCTATTTTGTTAGACCACAGGAAGTTGTTGAATATCTTATCTGTGATTTTTATCATAAACCTAGTTAAAGCCAAACAAGCAACCCAATAGACATTGATATAATTAAGTATATATGTAATAAGTTGAATTCTCCTAGCTGTTAAAAGGTGTTTGGAGCTCTAAGAAGATATTTTAGATTGAATTTTGATAAAAATATTTACAAAGTTTCTTGATTTCATACTACAAGAGGAGATAGGGATGCTAAGATATGTCATTGGAAGGTTCTGTTACTTAAAACTAGTGATATCTGCAATATGTTGTTGTCTGTTAGCTACAATCCTTGAAAGATAAATATTACTTTTGGCATAGTTCACATGTAACCCAAATCGCCATTGAAAGATTTTTAATGCTTTCACTAATGTTGAGGTAGATATTGCTTCTTCTTTGGAAAGTAAAATTAGATTATCTACAAAATAAAGATTGTTTAGTTTGAGCTTCCTACATTTGAAGTGATATTTGAAGCTTCCTGTTCTTTTTACAACCATTTCAATGATCTTGTAGAGTACTTTCATAATTAGAGCAAAGATATATGGATAAATTAGATCCCTTTATCTAATGCCTTGTGACTTTTGAAGAATTGGTAGGTTGACCATTCATTAGTATGCTATGTGTGGGAGTCTTTGTAAATTGCTCAATACACTAAATAAATACATTTAGGAATTAGATAGCTTGCAATGTATTAATGATGAAGCTCAAATCCACATTGTCATATGCCTTTCTGAGATCAACTGTGAAGTAGCAATTGGGATTGCCTCTTTTCTTATAGTAAAACCTAATGAGCTCTTATATATGCTCCTAAAGTAAAACTAATGTGCTTATGGAGTATATATACCCTTGAGTCTTTGAGTAATGATTTTATAGATATTTTGTATATGAAATTGTAGTAATCAAGAAGCCTAAAATTAGGGAAACCATTCAATTCTCCATTCTTTGTCACAAGTGTTATAAAAGTCCTGTTAATGTCTTTAAAGAATGAACTTTTGATGAAAAACTTCATAACACCTTCTAAAATCAGATTTCTAGTGAGTAACCAAGGTTTTGTGAAGATATTGACATTAAAGTCATCTGGTCCTAGAGCCTTGTAAGGGTGGAGATTGGCAATTGTCCCCTCAATCTCCTGAAGTGTAATAGGCTCACATAACATAGTTGCTTCTTAAGGTGAAATGGAATTTTTAGGATCTACTTAAGGAATTTCTTAGAAGAATGTGCTTCAGAAGGCTTATTCATTAGATACCTAATGTAATCATAGGCCCCTTGAACAAGCTAGATTTAAGAGCCATATATTATTGTGCTTGAGGGAAATAATTTTGTTCCTAGCTTTCCTTGAAAAAATGGCTTTGTGAAATATTGAGGTATTTCTATCTCCATGATTCATCCAATCCACCCAGACTCTTTGTTTCAAGAGGGAATAATTAAGAAAAAGCTTGAGTTTAATTATGCATGACTTATTTCTTATTAACCTTCAGGTTCTGCTAATCAGGATTGTTATAAATAGCCTGTTGAATACTCTCCAAGTCCTTCCTTGTAATGATGACTAACATTTTTAAATAGCTTCATCTCCAACTTAACAAATTGCATCTTCGTATAAACAAACTGTTTAGTACCACTAATATCAAATCTCAATGCTTTCTATACACTTTCCTCGAAACTAGCTAGTTTTATAACAAAATTGTTAAATCTAAAAGGATAGCAATTGTTATGGTTAAGACAAGAGTATGATTGGATAAATAATTGTTTGAGAATTTGGAGAAACAATTGGGAAAGTTGTCATCCAATTTAGGTTCAAAGCACTTATTTCCAACTTTTTCTTTATCAAGAGATCACAAGATTGCTTATTTTTCTAGGAGTAGAAGCATCCCCCCGAAGGGATATTAGTGAATTAAACTTCATCTATACATTTGGCTAGTTCCCTACAAAGACTGCATACTAATCTTGGTCCCTATTCCTCCTCTATTTTTAAGATGGTATTGAAATCTCCTAAAAGCACCCAGGGTAAGTTGATTAAATCTGTAAGCTCTTTGATTTGGTTCCATAAGAAATTTCTCTGATATGTATTATTACATGCATATAAGAATGTAATGAACATAAGCAAGTTAAGATATGTTACAAAGACTTGTAAGTGCACCAACTGATCAAATATGTTACAATATGTAACTGATACAGCTTCATCATCATATAGGACAATAAACATGCCATTAGGACAATAGCAGTCATTAGAAATGATTTGTCACCTAGCTGGAAAATATTTGAGTAGCTTACAGTGGTCGTTTTTTAATCTTAATTTCTATAATGTCCAACTCAAACTAGATGAGTGAACTAGACAAAAGCAGGTAGTTTAGAAGAAGCAGGCATAGGGAAGGAAATGGAAGGGAGATGATACAAAGATACAAAGATGTTACCATCAAAGTAAAAGAGTTGCATAACTATAAGAGACTCTAGGGTAGAGAGGAGGAGAAAACAAATGTTTTTACACATTGTAATCTTCTCATTTTATTAAAATTCAAAAGATTTAGGGTTTCTATACATCTCATCTTATAAAATTCTAAATGCCTCTTTGGTATTTATTGACAAATGATGAGTGTTTTCGATATTCTCCTTATACAACTACTTCAGGGACATTATAATGAGTTTCATTTTTTGTTGTGTAAACAATTTACTTGGTTCCCTAAACTTTAGTGGATAAAGTTTTCCAAATGATTTCGTCAAAACTTGCCAAAGAGGTTAAGAAATTATTGAATATGAAAAGTGTTATAATACTTACAGCTTGTGTTTAACTTCTACACGATTCACATTAAATGATTGGAGAGACAGTTTGTAGTGAAAAAAAAGGATGAGCTAGGAAATTGCTAAATCCATTACAAATTTGCCTAACATTTGTCTATTTATTTCCTAATGAAAACCTTAAGGTATGTCAAACATCTGAATACCTGTAATACATTGTTTAAACTCTAACCAAGGACGTTTAGAAGTATGTACACCCTCAATTTCTTTAGAATTCATGATAGTATTGAAATCCCTAGTCAATAACCATGGTTTCTGATTACTATAGAAACTTCTTCTTGATTAATTCCTCTAAAATACATTGTTGTATACATAGAAAAAGGAGATTGCATTAGCTTTAGTTGTTATGTTGCATGATACATCAACATATAAAGTGTGATTAGACATTCCCAAGATTATTACATTTATAGTTTAATGATTGAAGTATAACACAATCCTCCCATTAGGATGATGAGGATGGTTTGTGACTTACCTCCAATTGGAAGATAACATCTGCAATAAATCAAATTTATCCTTTTTAATTCTTAATTTTTGTAGGAAAAACATGTATTTTTTATGCTCTAACATAAGGTTCTCGAACAAAAATTTCTTGGAAGGAGCATTAACACCTTTCATATTCAAAGTGATGACTTCTATGTCTCAGAATTTGAAGCTAGTGGCTTCTTCCTTCTACTAGGTCTTCTCCTTGATACAGGTTGAAATTGCTTCTCACTAACGATGGATGTAGATACTTGTTCATCTCTATTTGTACTCTGCTTCCTTAATTCAAAGTCTTTTTAGGAAATGGATACAAAAATAATGGAAAAATTAGATTCCATTGTCAACTGCTCCTATTAGAAATAGGATTGACTAGGGGGTTTTTACAAACTTTTTCATTCTTTGTAAATTCTTCTAAAAAATGCTTTAGTGTTATGACATTTACCTTTTAAGCTACTGACATTTATTTAAAGTATTTAAACATTACTTTTCTGGTTCTTTTCTTTAATTTCATTAAGCTCCTATACAAATCTAGTATTGAAATGTCTACCTCACATTCTTTTCTAGCGTTTGGTTGCTTGGGTTTCTAAGTATAGATTACTTTGAGAGGACCTTCAACCATCTCAAGGTTTTCATCCAACCTCGCAATTTAGATGTTTTTAGTAAATAAATCGTAAAATTCATCAAAATAAATAACCTGGAAAAATTGATTTTGGATGTCTCTGTAGTGGCTTGGTCCATGTAAATTGGTTTGCCAATAAATGTAGCGTGATAGCTTAATCCACTTATGGTCCAATACTCCAATGGTACTCCATGTATACACATCCAAATTGGTATATTTTCCTTCTTAATTTCATCAATTTTCTATCTAATTCTCTATATCTATAGCAACATTGGCTTGTTCTACACATGTTAATGTCCCTCTTCAAGTACTCTAATGGTAGCTTCTTTGCAAAAGAATTAAAAGAAAAAAATATCATCACTATTTACCATCATGTTTAAAAAACCATGTGCTTTCCAACTTGTTTATGCTCACTACTTCATGATATGATAAATAACTCTTTTGTTAAAAAAATATCCAATTAATATGGAATTTTATTTCTGTGCACCAACTTTTAAAATTTCAATAAAAGACAATACAATAAATTATTCATCGCATTTAATAAGTAGAAAATAACTAAGTTTAGTTTCTGGAGTAACTTGCTCTTATGTCTTCCTTATACCACTAGTATTCTCTTTCATATTGTTCAGGATAGGCATCTGCAAACACCTATTCAAGCTTGATGATTGAGTCTAAGGAGCAGTTAAGTTTTTTTCAAAACTATAATGAGCATAAACTTAGATATACCATCCATCAAAATTGGCTTAGTGACAAAGCTAAGTTAGTACTATTCATTATTCATAGGATGACAGCAGATCAACCACACGTCTTAATGCTAGAGATTCACACACAAATGACATTAACGGAGATTGGAGCAAACAATGTTGACAATTTGGAAATAGGAAGGTAACAAGGGCTATTGTAGCATAACTAAAAATAAATCAAGTAATTCCCCATGTTACTTTTCTTATAGGTTCCCCAAAGAGGAAGACTTACTAAACAACCACCTAAACTAGAGTCTCAATTTGGGGCCTACAGAGTGTAGTGAGCAAGGAGGAAGCAGATGATTAGCCTACACAAGTTGCCTTCCTTTCCATGAAGAGCAATCCTCAAGGGTTATCAAAATTTTAGAAGGTGGAACAATCATTGCTCATTTTTAGACACTCAAACACAAAGATGGAAAACGAGCAACTAAGAAAAGTGACTGTTAATAGCCAAATGGCAAATGGGTAAGGAAAGAGACATGGAGAAGGCCACAATGATGAGATGGGAAGGAGGAGTTAGATGTTCGAAGGTAGTAGAGTTTCAATTCAAGTGCATTTGCAATTCGGATTAGTGCATTTTGTTTTGAATACTTTATAATGAGTAATGTTATTCTTATTTAAAGATGAAAATGTGACTTATTTGTTATTGATGGTTGTTTTTCTTAACATATATGTGGTACAGTGTATACGGTGTATAAAACTCGATTATAGTTTTAAATAAGGTATAGTGTGGTATGGTGTATAAAGCTCAATTATAGTTTTAAATAAGGTATAGAGTGGTATGGTGTATAAAGCTCGATTATAGTTTTAAATAAGGTATAGAGTGGTATGGTGTATCAAGCTCGAATATAGTTTTAAATAAGGTATAGTATCTTAATATCAAAGTGAGGGATTCTCATTTTAAGTTGAATATGTGATTATCTATTATAAATAGTGTGTTTTTTGGACATAAACGTGGCATTAAATATATGAAAATCTAGTATAGTTTTAACTGAGCCATGATATTTTTTGTACTAAATGATTGTATTCTAATTTAAACTTGAACATAAGACTTATCTATTATAAGTGGTTGTATTTTTTTTAGACATAACCAAGGTATTGAATATACAAAACTATGGTAAGGTTTTACCTGAGTGTGGGTAACTTAATATCAAAATGATGGTATTTTCATTTTAAGGTAAATTTGTCACTTATTTATAATGGATGGTGGTATTTTTTGAACATAATCATAATAGTAGATTTGTGAAGACTTGATATAATTTTATCTGTGGCATTATATTCTTTATATTAAGTGATTGTATTCCCATTTAAAAGTGAAAATGTGACTTACTTGTTATTGGTGGCATTTTTTTATAAAAAATATATATGGTATTGAATGTATGAAGTTCTATTATAGTTTTAACTAAGGTATAGTATCTTAATATCAAAATGATGACATTCTCATTTTGCGGTGAATGATTGACTTGTCGATTATGGGTGGTGGTTTTTTTTAACATAAGTATAATATTATATACATAGATCTAGTAACACTTTAACTGAGCCATGTTATCCTTCATACTTAGTGAAGGTATTCCTATTTAAAAGTAAACATGCGACTTATCTGTTATTAGTGGTAGCGTGGCATTAGATATATCAAGATATAGTATAGTTTTAATTTAGACATGGTAACTTAATATTAAACTGATGACACTCTCATTTTAAGGTGAATGTATCACTTAATAGAAATGGGTGATGATTTTTTTTTTAATATGAGCATAATATTATATGTGTGAAGGCATAATACATTTTTGGTTGAGTTATAATATTCTTCATATTGAATGAGGATATTCTTATATAAAGGTGAACATGTAAACTTATCGGTTATAAGTGGTGGGTTTTTTTAAATGTAAGCATGGTGTTAGATATATGAACCTCTGTGTAGTCTTAATTGAGACATGATAACTTAATATCAAAGTTATAATATTCTCATTTTAAGGTGAACATGTTACAATTATATTTTTACTCCTTTCCATTATAATCAAATTAAATTTGGTTGGGTTTACAAGTTGTTGGCTAGTTGTCCCCCAATTAATTTGCCACTAGCTTGATTTACACCTCTTTTAACATTTTAAAAAATACATTATTGATTATTTTCAATACTTAGAAATTGAAATAATATGATAAAATTCACAAATAATTTAATACAATCAGACAAAGAAGAGTGATACACAGAGAGTGTGTGAAAAACATCCTTAAAATTACAACAAACCCCCAGTATAAGGAACTCCGGTCGCCGGCAACCAGCTGTCGCCTTGTATGAAACGGTAAACGGTGAAACTACGAGCACCAGTGACGTTAAGAATATGAAAACCAGGCCATTTAACCCTGCCAGTAATGTTGAATCCTGGACCAGTATTGTTGAACTCTGCATAGTAAAGTGTGCTAAGTGATTGATTACCCGACCACTCGGCCCAACCAGAAGGATCAATTAGGCTATCCAAGAAAGATTCCATAAACACAGTTGTGGAGTAGTCTTTCCAAGGTCTACCTAAGTACGTTTTTGTGCTACCATTGCTGGAGGCAAGGTCCTGAGCTGCTCCAATGGTGCAATTCTGTATTGAAGTGCCTGTGTTTTGGTTAGGGTCAGTTCTTCCCTGTGCAGTTATTGTGTTGAACTGGTTTGCCATTGGCAAGCGGGAATAAATGTTGCAGTTCTGAAAAACAACTGCAGCATTGCCGAAAATGTAGTCAATAGTGCCGTAGATGTCACATTCTCTATAAAATTGCCTGAGAGAGTGTGTGTATAAGGTGTCTTGGTACCCCTCAATGCTGCATTTGTAGAATGTGGACATGTCTGCTCCATTTCTTACAGCCACTGCTTGGTGCTTACTTGCTCCCGCCGTGTTTCGAAATGTTATGTTCACTGCAACAAACCCCTCTCCCACAACAACTGCATGTAAGTATCACATATATTAGTACGGTTAGAACAATTGTAGTATTGCACACTATTTAAAACTTTACATTATCTCGAAGAAAAGTATAATTGTAATTGAGAGCAAGTGAAGCAATCACATGCTAGTCTTCTTAGGCGTCCACATATTGCAAATGCTGGTTAATAGTTCATGACATACCAAATGTGGCCGAATTAAATGTAGTCCAGCCGTCAACTACGCTCCGGTTGCCAGTAATTATCGTCTGGTTGATCCCATCTCCTATCATCAATACATACTTCTTGTTTTTTGGTATCGAAACATACTCAAAATAGACCCCTGCAACCACGTAGATCACGAAATATCCATTCCCAACAGCATTGTTATTTGGTGCTGCAGCCACTGCATCGCTAATGGTCGTAAAATCCCCAGCTCCGTAGGGGTCCACAACCACTATTTGGCTCACCAAAATACTGTTATCAGATTCCTCAAGATGTCTTCTTCCGGTTACAGAGTTGAACAATCCTCTATCCTTTAGTAGCATAGTTAAAGGCAGGCGTTTGGTTGAACCACCTTCCAGGTTTGAAAATACGTTTCGACTCTCTGTCAGTAATCCCATATCAGGGATCCAACCATGTATAAAAAGAGCAAGAGACACACTATGGTGCTTGATTCCATTAGAGAGAGGACCTAATAATGCGTTTCTGATGCTTGTTGCTGATGCTACGTTTTGAAGACTGTCGAAGCAAGTTTCTTGGCAGGTCAACGTCGCACTAAGCTTAGCAAGGAAACCAGCGGCTTCCAAGCTTTGAAGTGTATCTCCAGTGCTTACAGCTTCTATTGTTTCTGATAAGTAGTCTATGATTAGTTGTGTTAGGAACCTGCAATCTTCAAGGGCTCGAATGGTGGATTCATATGATGTTGAGGGCAGCGCCAAGTAGTTATCGATAAGGGAAAGAAAGCTTTTAGCGTTTGACAGGGAATTGCACAGTGCATTCCTGCTGTAATCAAATATGGTTCCAGGTTTGCTGTTGGGCAAAGAGTATTTGCAGAAGCTGGGGTGAGGTGTGTAGTTGCAGATAGTTTCAGGGCTGTTAAAAATTTCTGACAAGTTTATCTCGTGAGAGGGAGAGAAGAAGAACATTAAGAGTAGAGAAATGGTGCATAAACATGAGAGCTTAGGAGCCATCACCACGAAACCCGCAGCTATTCTTGGATTACTGGATTGATTGGTTGTATTTATACAGAGGGGATTAGATTTAGACAACAAACCGCGTTGAGAGAAGCCTTACCACTAAACGAACAAGTATTCATGTTTATATCCTTTGATTTCTTTAATGTATAGTTATCTTCTCTTGTTGTAATCTTTCACACCTTTAATATGTGAAAGAAGACTAATAAACTACTACACCAACGTGCATTTGGTTACATTGAGGGGCCAAAGGATCTGAATCGGTGGATCTTTTAGTTTATTTTCATTATTATGAAAAATGCTACCGATGTTGACAGTACGAATCCAAAATTTATACTGGAGATTCATGGAAGCTATTGAATTAAAGGCAACATGTTAGGATATTCGAGGTGTGGTGCATAAGCACTAACCACTACGTGCAGAATTGTCATTCGGGTTCTTCGTGAGGCTCATCATCGACTTGTGTTTATCGCTTGACCTTTTCGTCGAGATTTATTTATTGGGGTCTAGCTCTTATTATTCCTGTTTCTTTGGAGTTATTCTATATGATACAGCCATAACTGTGTCGTTTGAATAAGACCTTGGCTTCCTGTCTTCTATATTGTGGTGTCGTATATAGCTTAGCCCTAATCACCTGATGCATTGAAAGGCTTGAAAAGCGAGGAATGATATTCTGTCTAATTTTATGGTGTCTTATTGTGTCCAGTGAATCTCAACCATTTATTTCTGTGGAACCCACATTTATTTATGCGGGATCCACGCAGGACTCACATAAATAAATAGCTAAGATTCATTGGATACAATAAAACACCATAAAACTGAACAGAAGATCTGGACTCTTGAAAAGCTGGAAAGCTTTTGCCCTTGTGATATGCTTGAAAATAAAGGATTCTATCACCTGATGCATTGAAAGGCTTGAAAAGCTAGAAAGCTTTTGCCCTTATGATATGCTTGAAAATAAAGGATTCTATCACATGATGCATTGAAAGGCTTGAAAAGCTAGAAAGCTTTTGCCCTTATGATATGCTTGAAAATAAAGGATTCTATAACATTCACAGATGAATAGTTATTAGTATATGTACCAAGAGTGTTTTAGAAATAGTGGTGAGGCTCTACTAATTAGGACAGGATCCTCTGTCTAATATTATGATGTCGTATTCTGTCATATGAATCTCAATCATTCATTTATGCGGGTCTCGCGTTTATTTATGTGGGACTCACATAAATGAATAACTGAGATTTATATATGGAACAGAATAAGACACCATAAAATTAGACAGAGGATTCGAACTCTTACTAATTATTAACTACTTGACCATCTTCTTTCATCAATGATATAATCTTATTAGTGCTTCTATTTAAGAGAATGCTTTTGTGTAATTAAATGGTTCTCTTATCCTCGTATTTGAGTTATTGAACCCCTTGATTTCTTTTCCAAAAGAGAATTATGCTCTTTTAGAGTGCCAATGTAATTTATTAAAGCTATCCTCTCTTATGTTTCCTTTGATTGATCCTGTAGAATTAGTAAAGTTAGCCTTGTTTTAGGTGTAGAAGGTATAAGCCTTCAAGATTACCTGAAATGTGTTGATATAATGTTTATGATTTTATAACATCTGAAATTTCGTAACATACACATAAGCTTTACAACCATGAAATTCAGTAAACTTTCCTTTATATATGCATGACTTCATCATAGCCTTCTAATTTATTTAAGTAATTTTTAAATCTAAAAGGGGCTTTCTTTTGGAGCTTCTGTAATAAATTATGGATTTGAAAAGGTGAATGATATAAAGAAAAGTTATTACTAAAGATTTTCTTGTTTTTAGGAATTTAAAAAAACCATAAATAGTTAACAAGAGCCCTATCTATCTTTTTCTTGATAAACCATCTCTTAGTATATTTATTACTCTACCTAATTAAATTTCCTTTGAATCTTTGGTCTGTAACCTTAATCTGGCTAGTACATACTCTGAAATCATCACTAAAATTCTTTAACTTAATATTTTCTTTTGCTTTTGATGGATGAATGGTTTTGATAGTCACCAATGGTCATATAAGGGGCATTTACATTAGCACGGATAGTTCTTAACTCATTTTAACGTGGGATCCTTTAGAAAACCATGTTTGTGGTATTAAAAAAGTAACATATACTAGCTCTTGATCTTGTAATAACCTTACTGATGGATGGATTAACTTATCATAAGCCCATAAATGAACAACCCCAATTTTATCAAAATCATACACTACCATATTTCTACAATTAAAATCATATTGATATCATCTATTTGCTTATCAAAAAACCATAATTTCTTGCATTAATCAACCTTTAGCTTGATTTTTAGAAAAACTCTAGGTTTTATTGGAAATAGATAATCATATAATACTTGACAACTTTTTATGGCTATTAAGCCCTCAAACATTCCATGCTAGCAATGATGTATGGAGGAGATTTGGGGATTATGGGGAATTGGATCTATTTTTTTCTATCCAATCTTCTCCTAATTATAATTGAGACTTTCTTTTCGAAATTAGCTTAGTCTCCAATAACTTGATATTCCACTTATGACGAGTTTGAATCCATAGGAATTTTAGGATAACTATATTTATCTCTATATGAATTTGACTATGCAAAATAGCTTAACATTGATTTTAAAAAAAAGATAAAGAGATGTTTAAAAAAAAGATTAAAAAAAGGAAAATATATTTAAAAAGGAAAATAAAAGAATAAGAGAACACAGATAAGATTTAAATTAAAGATTGTTATTAACATTTTAATATAATAAATTACATTAACTAAAGAAAATAACAATTTTAAAAAGATTCTTTTAATTAATTAAGTAGAGGTCACACATATTGTGATTGCTTTAAAAAAAATCTTTTTTAATTAAGAAAATTTTAACTTATATTTTGATATAAACGATAATAATTAAAATCATCTTT
>JANIPM010000007.1:10534248-10545390 GCA_027478405.1 Erythroxylum cassinoides
ACCATTGAAATCACAATTCATTTTTAGTAGCATAATTAATATTAAAATATAATTTAACTTTTTATTCAACTAATAATAGTATTATTAAAATTAAAATGATAAAAAATAAAAAAAGACTCATAAACGTGACAATTTCTATCAGGGACGTGACAGTTCTGTTTTAAGAGCAAAATAGAAGGTGTAATTGACTTTTATATGTTACATTTTCAAGCACTTGAGTGAAATGTTCCTTTACTCGAGCGTTTTCTTTTTCAACTTATTAGATTAAATCTACCAACCTAATTAGTCGTTTATCAAACATTTCAATCGACTGTTTCATACAGTCAATCAGTTAAAAGTTTTAAAGCCACAAAAAAATCTAGTAGTAAGCTGTTTACTAAATAAGGCCAAGATATTTATAGTCCTTGCTGCTGCGAGGATGCTTATAACACTTAAAAACATCCCTAAACACTCAATTTATCATAACTCCAATAAAAACTTATAAGATCCAAGACAAGTGTGAACACCGTATGACTCCCATGACAAGAACATTCCTATTCTCAATAGTGAATGTATCAAAAGCACTACCAACTTTTGATCTAGAAACCCCGATAGCTATTTTCTCCCAGTGGCCGGATTTTTAGCTCAAGAAATGCCTTACAACACAAATCCAAAGCCGTAATCTATACATGTGTAAATATACATGAAAATATAGTCATCTTTCACCACGTCTACCTATTGACTTAGTAAACAAAGGCTCACTCCATGGTAATAGTGATTAAAAAGGTTTGCACTATCAGAAACAGAGTTTATTGCAAGGACAACGATTATCCACAATTAAAAACAGGGTATAACAGTCGAGGAAATTAAGAAACAAATCAAGAGCTACCACTAACTAGACAATTAGTATACAAGAATGTTTGCTAACTGAAGTTAGTATACAAGAAATTGTGTTCCGGCGGTTAATGTCCTTACCTTCGACAAGAGCACACGATGACTAAAAGAAGTAAAAACCCTATGTTGGAAATTTACAGGTGTAACTTCAACGGCTGCATACAAAGGTCTCTCATCTCGGCAACTGATCCGGTGTGTGGTTGCTTGTGGTAGATGATGACGTGGTCCTACCACTCACCAATCCATTATCTGCGGGCGGGCTTGATCCCCATTTTCCATCCGACTCTGTAGGTTCCATCACTTTAACAGACCCATCCGTCAAGCCGATAGCAAATTGGTTAGGCTCCGACGGGTGTGCAGCAACCACAAGTGGGTACACCGGTTGGCTTCTACAATAAAACCAGCCCACAAAAAATTGAGAAATATCAAGGTAACATTAACATTAGGGCAGAATTTTAGAGCAGATTGGTTGAAATGGATCACGCAATTGAGTACGCCATATGTATTAAAATGTGTGCAGCTTAAAAATGTTAATATAAAGAAGGGATGAACAAAATTTGGACGTAATGAAACCTGAAGACGGCATACCCATTCAAGACCGACTGGGACTGCGACTGCGACATATATGCTGATGAAGCAATGCGACAACGTAATTTCAGGCTATCAGCATCAAACACCGCAAGATTACCATCACAAAATGTAGCATAAATTAACCGGCTGTTACACGAGTATGCCGCATAAGATAGAGGTGCAGACAATAAATCTTGTGGGATCCACTGAAACAGGCAAAAGAATAAATACACACGTCAGTTGCATTGACAACTATAAAAATGTAGATCACTCATCTGTCCTCCCACCTGCCTAACACGTTCCATCTTTGAAGCATCATATATAGCCAACTGGGTCTCGTGAATAACTAGCAAACGAGTCTGATCAGCATGAAACTGCACCCGAGTGTCACCAGTTGGTGCCTTGCCTGCTGGAATTTGGATTGGAACTGATTTCCTTTTCTCCCATGTATCAATGCTCCACATGCAAATCTACAAACGAAAGGAAGAAATCAACATCGTAAAAACAAGCATTTCAATTTCAAGGCTCATGTAAGTAATGATATTAACCCAATCAAATTATTGCACAATTCAAGTCTGGATTAGAAGCAACAGGATGCGTGAAACAGATCAAAGATAAAGCATCTAGTGCCTTCGACTTACTTGTGCATCAGCGCCCGACGAAACCAAAATATTAAGATTGGTTGAAAAGGCCAAACCAGTTATCCGTTTTTGATGACCCTTCAATTTTGATTTTACCTGAAACAGGCAAACCAGAAACATCAGGGCCAGTTGCTAGAGTGGAAAAAAAAAATCCCGAAAACGAATAACTCAGTACAAACTTCAAGAAAGTGAACACCTCATCAACTCGAACATTGTATATATGTATGGTCGAATCCTCCATTCCAATGGCTATAATGTTATTATCCTGAGGGTGGAATGCTAGAAAAGTTGAAGCTGGGGGAGGAGACATGAATGTTGTCATTACCTGCATACCAAGCAATACATTCAATATAAGCAAAGACCATAAACACGAAAACTGAAATGTGTTGCTTCAGCTGGGCATGTACCTTGAAGGTCATCATATTAAAAAGAGAAACCTTTCCACCTGAGGCTGACATTACATACGAGTCATTTTTTGAAAGTGCTATACAGGGGACTGCTTCGTCAAGATTAACACCTGACACATCATTAGTCATAAGAAGACCATTGTTGGGTTGCCAGTGTTGTGGAACAGTGCTCGCAGTGGCCTACAAACAGCACCCAATATATCCAACAGTTTAATGAAACCAAGCACAGAGAAAGATGTAGAGACAATTCATTAAGCAAACATCGCAAGAACTGTAAGCAACAGAAGAAAACCATACATTAAACCCTAAACCATACAATACCTTTCCAGACGGATTTTGTTCATTACGAGCCCACTTCCATAACTTCTGTATCCCATTAATCCCTAGTGCCAAAACTCCAACACCAGAATTTGTATACAGAAGTCGAACAACCTGCATGCAGGGAAAGGAAAAACGGAAGTTGAAACATGCAGTGGTAGAAAATTGAGCAGTAGTTTCAAAATCAGGTGCAATTTGCAGACACCTTGGTAGAAGTGACAGTGCTTTCTGGCAAGGTGACTAAACGACATTCACCAGGATCCACAATTTCAGCCAACTGCCACGGTTTTGATTTATCAATTGTATCATCCACAGTTCTTGGTTTTTCCAAGCTTCTATTTATGGTATCAACTCCATTCTTAAATAAGAAAATTGGAAAGAACAAGGTTAAGCAATTTAAAATTGATGAATTAAATTACTGAACTAAGGTAGCTTGTAAAACAATAACAGAGGGAGCTAGAATATGCAAAACTATGTTAATTAGCTGACTAAGTGTACTCAATCCACCCATACAGGTTCCAAAAACGAAATTAAACACAAGCCTTTGTGGCTAGAAATAATGACCACAGAGAATCAGACACATAACAAACCTTAATCACTAATTGAAATTTAAGGATACCTCAATAGATAAAATGGTATATAGCAACGAAACAAGCTCAGGACTACAACTCACCACAGTACCTCTGAAAAAGTAGATAAGTTAAAACCTAGATTTTATATTTTGACGTACAAGAATTGGTGATGGTCTAACAGGAGAGCTCCTTTCCACTTTAAAATTGACTGGACTGATAGTTGTGACACCTGAAGCAGAAGCCTGCAATGAAGAGAGACGCCAATAGGCCTTAGAAGGTAGAGATCTTTTTAAAAAAAACACGGAATGAGCTAAAGGTAGATACTTTCTAAAAGAAACAACAAATGAGCCAAAAACAAATCAAACTAGCCTTCATCGCAGCAGCTTCAATAGGAGATTTAAATGCTTCATAAGAAGTTTCCACTGTTTTTAATGATCTCATGCCAGTAGCATTTGCGAGTATCTTGAATCCATTGTCTGTGCTAACAGCCAGAAGATTCCCTTCCTTGTTGAATCTCAAGCGTGGAAGACTCTGATAGTAATTTGAATGATTAGCTACAGAAGTTCAAAATAAATTGCTCCATGGCAAACATACAAACTTACTGGTAATCCACCATCTGCTTCTGTGCTTGTTAGCACATTAATGTTGTCCATATGCCAAAACTTTATCTGACTATCTTCACCTGCAGCCAAAAAGTGGTTTTGAGTGGTTTCAAATTGCACAACACCACCTGTTGATTTCTTTCTAAACCCAGAATAATGCCTCTTTATTGCTCCTTCACTTTCATTCCATTCAACTAGAAAAGACTCCCCATCTTTGCTCGTCCCACAAGAGAACAACCTAAGCAAATTTTTAAAAAAAAAAAGAAAATAAAGGAACCAAAGATAATGAGCAATTAGATTAAGGAAACAAATCAAACGGCACTGAAGAGCCAAAAGAAAAAATTGGAGTTTGAGAAAACACAAGTTGTTTTAGGTCCATCATTTAAGTTTTTCGATCATACCTACTACCATCAGCACTGTAACGCATTGTAGTGCACCAACGGCCTGGAGCATTATAGTCAACTCTTGGACCCATATTATCATACAGCCAAGCTTTTATTTTACCATCCACTGCAGTTGAGAAAATGAACTGCAACCTCGCAACCAACATAGTCAATAACAGTGCAGAGTAGCATACAACAGAAATCTACCATGACAGAATCGAGGCCTATTTGCAGTACTTTTTGATGTAGAGAAGTTCACAAAGTGATACTTAAAGTACATCAGTATTCCAAGGCAATAAGTTATTTGAGAGGATAAAGCATTGTTTACACAAAGCAGACAGACATGATTGACAAGCAAACATTAGGTTTAAGTCTCATTTCTTGTCTCAGACTAGAAAGGTGTGCACAAAAAAACAAACGAACTATTATGTTATTATGTAAGGTACCTGGATGCTCTCTTTGTGGTGTGGGCAAATAGAATAAACTGGTGCCTCGTGACCTTCAAAATTAAACAGCCTCTGTCCAGTTAAATCCCACACCTGTTCCAATGGCCTCATTACATTATACTAGAATCTTCCTCAATAAATCTTATAATAATGGTTTTTTATCTCCGACCTTTATTAGTTTGTCATCTCCACAAGTTATGACACATAGTTGCTTGTTAGGTTGAGCAAAAGCCAAGTCATTAACGCCACCAACATGGGCGTCAATCTGTGATGAAAAAAGAAGGTAAATAATAAAAGAACAGTAACATATCTTATTTCTTCAAACAACTAGTAGGATGTCAACACACCTCCAAATGCTGGCGCAAGTCATTTGACCCAGTATAAGCATACAAGTGGATCAAATGTTTATTAAATGAAACCCCTGCATTAAGAAAAAGGAAAAAAGACATAATAGCTCATGTATGATGCCACTATTTAAAAACACTACATACCCACAAAATTTCCAGCTGAACTCCAAGTAACACGGTTGACAGAAATTGGTGCATCCTTGACATAAGAGGCCTGCAAGAGATTCCATATTTAACACCTTGATAATTTAATCGGTTGAAATAATCAACAATTGTTGATGTGGCTGTTAAATTAACAGCTTAATCAAGCATATTGTCCCAGTTCATACACTCACCACAAGGTCAAGCAGGAAGAAACAAATTCAAAGGAAACATATATAGCAGTAATATAACCTGAAATTGTGGCGAACAAGTTGTCACGTCCCAAACTTTGAAGGGCTTAGAGGCCAACCTCTCCCGCACCCCAAGTTCCCATAATGTAACTTCACCATTAGCAGCACCAACTATTCAACACACAACAATTGTTAGGGAGGCCGAGGAGGACGACAAAATGTATTCCAACTAAACATAACAAAGCATTGATCCCAAAAACAAAGAATCTCAATAAGAAGATTAACACCATACCAAGAAGCAATGTGTGATGAGAAGGATGAAAATCCATGCTCATGACCGTTGAGCCTTGATGCATGGTGAAGGCAACTGTCCTTGGTAGATCTTCGACAGACCAAGGATGCTGCTGGCGGGAACTTGGATAAGTAACCTGAAGACAAAGAGGTGCAAATCTAAGTGTCATAAGAGAAAATTGCAACCAGGGAACTCTATAGATGCAACAAAAGGTATAATGAAAAACCCTAGAATTACATCAATGGCACACAAATCTAAAATGACCTCTTCAACAGATTGAGCAGGCCGTAGACGTTTCATTAGTTGCTCATGATCAGGAGCTTGAAAATCAGCGATGTTTGGAGCTGTTGATGGTGTTAGGGGTCGTTTTAGGACTGAAACTAGAAAAGTTAAAGTTTTGTAAGACACAAACTTTACCGTATAACAATATTTCTTTTTTGGACAATGCAATATGCTACAGGTTTATTTTCCAAAAAAAAAAGCTCTGGGGTTTATGAATCATTCAAGAATACTCAAAGAAACAGGAAACAATCACAACTTTAGTCAAAAAGGTTCGTGTTCCAAACTACATATCCTCCATAATTACTCCAAAGCAAGAAATAATTAAGTAAAATGTGTCATTTAAATTATTTTGGTTCCATCAACGTGCACAGCAATTAATGGCTGACAAGAACCATTACATCACTAACCTTGATTTTGTGGAACAGGTATGGTTGATGCAGCAACAACAGCAGCTTGCACAGAGGAAGAAGCAGATACATTTGCCATCCAACCAGCTAATGCACCAGCATTGGCTGCTGCAGCAGCTGGAGGAAATGGCTGTACATAAAAATCAAAAAGTAAAACATTATACAGTCAAACTTCAGTTGCATAAATTAATATGCAATCGAAATGAAGGAAATAGGATATCATACACCATGACCCCCAAGAGATGTATAAGTAGCAGGCTTGGCAACAGCGGCAACAGGAAGATTGACAGGAGCAGGAGCAAGAGGACCATTTGGAGGTGTACAAGTATGATCTGTGAATAAAGTCTTGATATCTGGGTTTGGCCTGGGGTTCTTGCACAGCTGATGCTGCCAGTTCAGGCTGTAAAATACATGGGGGGGCAACAACAGAAGTCATATGTGAAACCAGAGAATTATGCATTATACTTTCAACGGTAACCACAAAGTATATCTAGAGAGAGAAATCCTGGGGGATGAATAAAGGGAACAATACCAAGACAGTTATAATAGTACCTTAGCAAAAATTAAAAATGATTATCACTGCTATTCTTCAGTAACTCATTAAATGAACCAAAAATGGAACGATGCTGAAAATAAAAGCACTTATAGGAAAAGACCCTCCAAATAATAGCTAAATAATAAGTTAACAAATGAACTCATGTTTGGTTCAATAAAGAGATCATTTTCCAATGACACATCTTCCTGGCACTCGTAACACATGGAACACTGTAAAAATTGTGTTCACCCTTATACCAAACGCATCAACTCAAAATCATAATTCATTCTTCATCCTATAAAGCATAAATGTTACCTTTGATTTATCAAAGTCCTCAATCTAGATGATCTCAAAGTAGGAAATACAAGCTTATCACGGAAAAGAGGATTTGCTTCAATAAGCTTTTTCAGCTCTACCAGCATTATGCTACGAGCTGTTTTAGTATCACCGTACTTGGAAAGCTGCTCGTTTTCCCTGCATTCAGATCAAAAGACATATCAAATCATTTTCACTATTCAAAATTTTAAAAAGTTCCATGACAAGCAAGCATTGCCACGAACTATTCTCCCTATCTGGTACATTTTCTTTCATTGCTCCATCAAGAAAGGCAAGAATTTTATAATTTTACATAATCTCAAACAAGAAGATTTTTCAGATTGACTTTTGTTGAATGTTTTCCAACACCAAAGCATTGGAATAAGCTAGTTGACCAAAATCTTCTGATTTACAAACAATTGAGCAATTAATGAATTTAAATTATCATGATAGATACTTTGATAGAAACTAAATTGTTCAATAGCATGTTATCCATCCAAACTTTCAAATAAAATCAATATGATTGAAGTGCAAATGAAAATTACCTGAAATTTCCAAGAGTTAGAAGCTGGGTGATCTCTTTGTACAATTCTTCATTAAATGTGGAGAACACTTTCAAATCGGTGACTAAAATTTCAACCCCTTTTGCTTTATCTTGCCTGACATCACATAACCGACAGAATCAAATATTCTTTTAGCTATAATCAACCATGATATGTATCCACAGACACCAACAATATCAACCATATACCTATCAAGTGCTTCAAGATATTTCTGTTTTCTGATTTCAAAGAATATCTTCATGGAATATCTATTGTCATCAACTTTGGTGAACCCTGACAAGTACTTTTCAACTTCGTCCCACTCTCCAGCCTGAACTTTCTCCTCAAAATACTTCGTATTGAAGAAGAATCCTGATTCTTTCTCAAGTCTGTGGAAAAAGAACATTTTGATTTGGGCAATGTTTTCATCGTGTTAAAACATGTTTACCTAAAACAGAAAATTTTCAAATTCTTGACTTCTAATATTTCAAACACAACAAAGAAAAAGTCCCTGTTCAAATAAACATAATCGAAACATGTGCAAAGGTTTTATATTTTGACATATTGGCGTAATAGTTGAAATCCCTCTCTGATCTGGCACCGTGAATGCGTCTCCAGCTGTATTAATTGAAGCTCTCGCATTTATCAAAATTTAGCCACAAAAGTCAGAAAATCCCAATTCCGATTCTAATTAAACTCCTACAAACAATCTTCATTACTCAATCCCGCACAAACTGCTTGCAGAACAAGTCATGTTTCCACACCGGAGAAACGTAACAACCTAAAGTACATTTCCACAACTCATTCCTCATCTTCGTAACTTCCATCTTGTCTACTATCCCTCCACAATCTAAACAACGATACAACTCACGAACTCTCACCACATACAGTTATCAGCTTTCACAAACACCGAAAACCACCAGCCAACTAAACCAAACAAGCTTGACTTCAACAAATTGAAATTACAGTAACAAAACACATTTGCAGCTCAGCCACTTACCGATGAAAAGCAATAGATACAAACACAACTACACCCCCCGCATGCATGAACACAAGGACATACGTACAAAACGTAAATAAATACCAAGTAAAAAAAAAAAGATGAAGAGTTAAAAGAAGTTACTTGTGAACAGACTCCTTGAATTTCTCTTCTTCGAGGAACTGAAGTATGAGGAACACCAATTCTCTGCTCAGCGATGACATATCTACAACTCTTCAATAACGAAACACCACCGATCCTAAACAGAAAAGGAGTGTTTTCTAATACAAGCAAAACAAAATCTAGCTTAAATCAGCAGAGCTGGGCCCCGAATCTGAGCTCAATTGTCCTAAGCTCCAAATCCAATGAGTATTAGGTTAGGGTTTCAGAGAGAAGAAGAGGATAAAAAGGAGAGAGAATAAGAGACCTGGTCTCGCTATCTTCGATGCGTTGTACAGGGGTTCTTGCTTGTTCAACTGGCCCTATCACTGATAAGTCTCTTGCCATCGGATACGTACGTCTGCATGTACCCAGTGCTTATCAATTTATCGTTGATAGGAAACGCGAGGATTGCGTCACGGATTCCAAACCACAGATTCAAATGTAACGAAGATGCGCTACACAAGTCCATTCGTTGGTTGCTACCGTCGCTTTCACTTTTCACTCTTCCCAGTAGCAAGTAGCAATATTTCATGTCGTTATAATCGCAGCTCGCGATATGTTTTTTTTTATATATATAGAAAAGGAACAACAACTAATTACACGACGAGGCACGGAAAACACGATCCCGACAAATCTGCTAAAAGAAAGACATGGCACCCAACGGGTGGACGATCAAAGAAAATAGGACTTAGCGCAAAGTTCTTAGCATAATGTGCTAACCAGTCTGCACAACGGTTGCTCTCACGGTATATGTGGCTATGTACTACCGTCCAATTGCGTGTGAACAACTCATGAATTCCCTGAACCAGGCTATTATAGACCGTAGATCGGCTGATCGAGGAAGAGATAAGATGTAACGCCATCGCTCGCGATATGTTTGGTTCCACTCAGACGAATGGCACGGAATTGCACTAGTAAGTAGGTAGGAAACTTTTTTTTTAAGTCCCCAGATATTTATCCGGCAAGATCTCGATTATAAGAATGACACCTTTAAATCATTCACATTTAGACTAATTTTTATTTAAATTAAGTAATTTTTTATAAGAAGTAAATCATCTGACACGACCTGCCTTTTTGGACCGTATTGGCACTAGAAAATGGATAGGCTTATTAGTCCTAAATTTTAAACAACTGTATACATAGAAGAAGGTTCGTCGAGCAAAATCATATCTATTTGTACTTTTGTAGTAGCTAATGTAATTGAATTTATATGCATACCATCCAAAGTCATGGTTCCCTAAAAATAATACTATCTATTCAAATTCTTGATTTAGCTCTTCATTTATTCAAAATTCAAAATATCAGGAGACGGTATTTGCTGTCTTATTCACCTATGCGCTTGGGCCTATACTCAAGTGGAAAATTTTGGCATTATGTTAGGGGCCCACTCTTTCTTTCGTAGTCACGAACACGACTCATTTCTAACCAACTTGTTGTTTTCCACTTGACAAAATCACAAATCACAAACTCGCTAGATGCTTCAATCCCTAGTCATCGCCTACTTTCATATTAATCTATTTAGTTGCGGAAAAATATTTTTAAAGTATTAAAATTTTAGGTTCACTTTGCACAAGAAGTCCTAGTTATTAACCAGGTTGCCTTCCTCGTTTAATTTTGAGTTGTTAATACACTTATTTGAAATTAATATAATTTATAAATTATTGCATATAAATAAGAATATAATAAAACATATCATAATCAATGTAAAAATGCATTGAGGGGGGTGTTTGGTTCTTGGTATTGGGAATCGATCAATGGATATGGAATGAATACAAGTGGTTGGTTTTTTATTATAATTATAGGAGATATATGATTTGCAGGAAACCGTCCATATCCCGATATATTAGAGGAATGGGTTTTATTCCAGGTCTGTAGAAAATGTCACCGACATGATAACCTTTGTCACACCTA
Organism: Erythroxylum cassinoides; assembly: GCA_027478405.1. NCBI lineage: Eukaryota > Viridiplantae > Streptophyta > Magnoliopsida > Malpighiales > Erythroxylaceae > Erythroxylum > Erythroxylum cassinoides. The sequence continues at coordinate 10,545,165 of JANIPM010000007.1, forward strand.
TGACATTTTTTTTTCTTTTTTAATTATATTTTAATTAAATATAATTAATCAAAATATATTTAATTAGAATATAATTAATTAATTATATTTTCTCTTTTAGCAATTAAATATAATTAATTAAAATATATTAAATTTTGATGTAAAACAAAATTTTTATAAATTTTTGTTTATCAAAATTTTAACAAATTTTATTTTTTAATATTTTTAACAAACCAACGATTATCAA
>JANIPM010000007.1:10573323-10586368 GCA_027478405.1 Erythroxylum cassinoides
TCCATAGTTTTGAGCTCTCCTTACACTCCCTTTTTGGGCTCTCCTCCTCACAAGCCCATTACACACAAGCCACTTATTTTTAATCCTCCTTCTTCTTCTTATTCTATTTTTCCCCAAAGCCCATTCCATCCAATTTATCCAATTCCCAATCATACTAACTAAATTCAAGACTCAACAAATACATATATATATATACACATAATTAAAACAATTAAAGCAAGAATAGCAAATAAATCAATAAATAATCAATTAAATAAACGAAAAATTTTTCGGGGCCCAACAATTTTAGTAAGATAATTATCTAATTAATTCACTTTCGTCATGCATAGGATAATAAATTAGTGAAATTAATTCTCAAGAGTTTCCTCACCGATTAATCAATTCATTTTTATTTCCAGTTAAATTAGTTCATTTTTTAGTCTAATTGCGTAATTTTCTTTAAAGCCTTTACTCAACAAATCGGGATGGAATGTTTAGAATTGCATTTGTTTTTATTTTTTAGTCAAAATTAATTTGAGTGGACCAATTTCACTTCCATGGGAGATGACCCTAGGTAATCAACTACAACTATCTCATATACTTACGAGTAGGATTGCCTAAGTATTTTTAAACTTATTTTGGTACAACATCTAGTCCCAACCTACTTGATAATATAAGGTCTGATTGTGTTTTTAAAATTGAGAATTTCCTTTAGAGTAGTTGAAGTTTTACTTGTCAAAAAATCAATTTCCCATATGTTTTTACCTTTAAAGTAATATTCATATACCCATTTGCACTATAGACATTTCTAATCATCAATTAACCTTCATAATCTCTTGACAAGCATGCATGTATTCAATAGTCTCAAGGGAATTATGTTTAACCCTTTATACCTTCTTGGATTGTACAACTTAGACCATTTGATAGCAGCCCTACATTCATCATCATTGGATCCAAACCATAGGAATCTTTTGAATATTTTATCAAATGTTTTATTCACAACTTTAGGAATAGCTAGATGTGAAGCCTAATGTTTGTTGATTGAATTCAAAATAGTTGTGATTAACTGAGCTCTACTAGCTAGTAATAATGTTTTCATACTCCATCTAGAAATTTTTGCTTATATTCTCTCATTTAATGGTTTGAAGCTTCCATAACTTAACTTTACGACAATAATTGGGATTCTAAGGTAAGTGCAAGGTAAAGGCAGTCCTTTGAAACCAATAATGTCACTCACCATATGCTCCTAATCAAAGGCACTCTTAGAAATATAGAAAGAAAACTTGTCAATATTTACATGAAGTCCAGTTACCTAGTAAATATCTTAGTGACCTTCATCACTACTATTAATGAAATTTTATCCACTCTTACTAAGATTATTATATCATCAGCAAAGCTAAGGTTTATGATACCCATTGTTCTACACTTGGAGTGACTTGAAATGCTTAGTTCTTTCAACAATTCTTTTTAAGAAAATGTTTAAAAAAACTTCCATGACAAGAGCAAAGGTATATGGTGAGGTTGGATCTCTTTATCTAATGCCTTTTAAGTTGTTGAATGTTCATGTGGGTTCTCCATTAATGAGTGTGCTGAATGTAGGAGTAGTGAAACCCATTTTTGTCCACTCTATGAAGCATTTTGGGAACTTCGAAGCTTTTATAATGTCAGAAAGAAATGTCCAATCTACATTGTCATATGTCTTCTTTAAATCCACTTTCACTATATAATTCTTTCCACCCTTGTTACTAGAATATCCTTTCATCAATTCTTAAATAAGTAGAATATCGTCTCTCTTCCCTCTACCAGGTATGTAAGCCCCTTGTGCACTTTCAACATCATTAACTAGGACTTTCTTGAACCTATTTGCCAAGATTTTTGAAATAATTTTGTAAATGGAGTTGCAACAAGCAATAGGCCTGAAATCCCTGAAATGTTTATGTTCTCCACCTTTAGGAATTAGAGTGATGAAATTTCTATTAATCTCTTTATGCAATCTCCTCTTCTTAAAAAATTTAAAAACAACATCATGCTCTATTTCTTCAGGGATTGGCCAAGTTTTTATCAAGAAAAGTATGTTGAAACCATATAGCCCTGGTGCTTTGTGAGGATTTAGGCTAACCACCTGATCAATCTCATGTCGTGCTACCAGTTTGGATAGAATTTCTATCTCTTGTGGGGAGATGCAACCTTCTATGATATTCTTTAAAAAATCAACTGAAGAATGAGCATGAATAAGATCATTCATATAACGATAAGAGGAATTATAAGCCTCCTCAAGAAAAAAAATTCTTTCTTGGAAATTGTTTAGTTATTAATCAGCAAGCTGGATATTTTATTAGCACATTTTCTGGATATCATTGATCTGTGAAAGGAGGATCTCTTATCACCACCCTTAATTCATTATATTCTGTATCTTTGCTTTATCAATGAATGATCATAGGATAGAGCCTTTGGCAGGTTATGCATTGTTTTTTTTTCGTGAGTACAACATAATATGGACTCCTATAAAGTTGATCTTAAATAGAATTCAGAGCCCTCTTAGCAGTAGTTATAAGAGATGTATGTTGCCTACATTCTCCTTGTGCAGTTTCTTGAGAATATGTTTAAGTAATTTTATTCTCTACATATATCTGTGATATTTGGCGCCATGAAATTCAACATTAATACTAGACCATAATGTATCTTCAAAACCTGGTACATCAACGAGGATGTTGTTAAATCTAAAGGGAATCCTAATGCTTATAAAATCTATAATGGTGATGGCTAATGAATGATCAGATAGACATGGGTTAGAGAACATTGTGTAGTTGTTTGGGAATTTTTGGAACCACTTCAGATTTTTTAAACTTTGATCTAGTTTCTTCTTGATGAAATTATCACCATATTACTTGTTGCTTTGTGTAAAAGATTTCTCTGTAAAAAGCATCATCAGAATCTTGAATATCTAACAGATATTGTAATAGATCTAAGCAAGGAATCTTAGTTGTATTAGATCCCTCTACTTCTTCTAGAGCTATAATTGCGTTGAAATCTCTAGTTAGTAACTAGGGCATTTGTGTGTGATTGGAAAGTCTCCTAATCCCATCCCAAAGCTGACTTCTCTTATATACATTATTATGGGTATATATGAAAGAAATATGCCAAGATGTCATTATGGTTTTACAAAACACCTTTACATGTATTAATTGATTTGTGATGCAAGAGGCAGAAAATGTGAAGATGGATGCATCATCATTGTTGACCAAGATATCTATCAAACCATACTATTTCCGGTTGCTATATGCCTATTGCTTCATCACAAGAAATGCAATCAGGAAAATACCCTATTAAATTTATAAACCATTTATATGCACCTTCCTTCAGCGTTTCGATAGAATGAGAAATCCCATACTACTGATCAATTTTGTTTAAAGGAAAGTAATTCAATTTGGCATCAGGAACGTTGTCACTAGCCACTAGCACCTTGGTTTTTCCTAATGTTTAAAGTGCTAGAAATGTTAGGAAGCAGTTGAGGTAAAGATTAGGGTGCTGGTTGGTATGAAGAAGTTGATGTTTTAGTAGAAACAAGAGGTGGGAAACAATTTGAAATTTTCATTTAACCAATAGATAAAAGCAAAACATAACAGACAAAGTTGTGTAAGACAGATGCAACCGAATGATAGTGAAAACAACACACAAAGTAAGAGTCTCTTATAGTAAAGGAAGCAACAGGAGCAAAGAAAATAAAGCAAGGAATAAAAGGAAGAAAAACAGAAGAGTTTGTGAGAAAGAGGGCAATGTAACGACACAAAATGAAAGCAAAACAGGAAAGAAAGATCTTTGTGAACAAAAACTAAGTTCAGGAAAGCAAAAGATGAGTTACATATTTTAAAGGTTGGAACGTAACGTGAAGATCAGGTGATTTTCATGCAAGGAATGGTAAAAAAAATCTAGAGAAAAGATGGAGAGCATGATGGAAAAACTCGGTGGTTTTACACAAAAATAATCTCGTTGAGATGTTAAGATTGCCTATTAATGGTGAAATAGAGCTTAAGTGGTCTAAATTAGTTAAGGTGTTAAGATTACCTATTGGTGGTGAAATGGGGTTCATATTGGGCAATCTAGTTGAGGTACCAATAGGGATGGCAGTTGGCTTGAAGTCTAACTTGATATGAGGTCAACAACTAAGCTTAGTCAACTTATACTCGTGCCTAGGGGCTAGCCCAATAGCTTGAATGGATCGTGCCCTTGTGCAAAATAACATTATTTTGATCTTAATTTGTGAAACAAATGGCCTCAAGTGACGTTTTTTGAGTGGCCTGAGCAGGATTAAGTTACGACATTAAGGATCGAGTCGGGCTAAACCTATGATGGGTTTAATCCTATCCTGTCCATTGCCATCTCTAGGTACTAGGATTGGCTATTAGTATCGAAATAGAGCTTAAGTATGGTGGTTTGGTTAAGGTGCCAGAGTTCCCTATTGTTCTCAAAATGGAGCTTAAGAGGAATGGTCTGGTTGAGATACTATGAAAAATGTTGAGGAACAGGGGATAACTTATGATATATCACTTATTTTCTTCTTTTTCAACTTTTAATCACACCTTGAGAATTTTTTTTAATTTTTTATCTGTCATTAGTATCTACTTGCATCTTGGGACTAATTGTCCATTATTATTCTTTGTCATTGATACTTCCTTAGCCAAACTATTAACAATTATTCAGACATAACCAAAAATTGTAGGTACATACTAAATAAGTTTTTCACTCATTATCTTTGCATCTATTACTTCCTACAAAACCTTTCACATTTTCTTTGCTACTTCTTAGCCAACATGACATTTCTTCAAGTGATCCTCATTGTAATTAACCATGAAAATCTAAGATAAGTTAACATATTAATCAATTAAACTCTTTGCAAATAGTTTATATAAATGTTACCATAAATTTTCAATAACAATGCTAGCTTCAGCTTTCTATACTCCTACTCCAAGAGCATGTTAGTATCTAACGTCTTGTCAATGTTGATATCATTCCAAATTATAGTATTTGTTATCTTCCTCCACTTGAAAGGCCAATTCATATGTAGCTTGTCAAGATAAAATATATGTAAACATATTAAACATGAAATTAGTTTTAGTTAATTACACATTTTGTATAAATCAACATATCAATTGAAAATTTCAATTTTGTAGGATGCATGACTTGCCAAAAATACAACTAACCACCCACCCATGCAAATCGCAACACTAAATACAACAACCATGAAAACCAAACTATATCTTTTGAGTAGGAGGTACTTTCAATCTTTTCAAGTTTAATAAAAGAAATTTGAGTAGGAGGTACTTTCAATCTTTTCAAGTTTAATAAATATAAATTTACACATTTATCCATTATATTATAAAATTGTATAACTATCCTTACTATTATTACATATATTTAAAAACATTAAATTAATAAATAATAATTATGGATAATCACTACTTACCAACAACCTAATCAAATGCTTAAGACTTACAGCGAGGTTAAGCTTTAGCATTATCACTTATTTAATTACAAGCTAAGCCCCTAGAACTATCATGAAAATAATGATAACAAATTATTAAAGAGTTGGTGAAAAAGGCCTTCAGTAGTTTTGCTGCTGATTCTTAACTTCTAAGCACTAAATTTTTGATCGTCGTAATAACAAATTATTAAAAGAGTTGATCAAACCGTCATTCAGCTCTTCCCGTTCTGCTAACAGAAGTACCACGTCAAGCATGCTTGAACAGCTTCATGCTAAGCCAATGGAAGTATACGGCGATGACTGTGATCGGAAGTGTCAAGGGCACTAAAAAGCAGTAATACCTGATATTCGAGAGGCGGCGACATCAGGAAACTAGACAACAACTATTAAGAGATGTTTTCATTTAATAATAAGGAAACATAAGTAACACGATCCTTACCAGTTACATCAACAATGCATCAACACATGAAGGGGTCAATTACTTCTAAGGTCCAAATAGTTTGACCATTTTTAAGTAGCTTCGTGTGTTTTGCATTAGACATAAGATACTTGATAGTGTTACTTTGTAAAATTGGTAGCATAATACTAAAGTTATAAAAAAAAATTTAACAATTAGTTAATTATATTTTGACATAATTGATTAAAATTATAATTCAACAACTAAAGAATTTTAGTTAGTAGCATGTTATCAAATTAGTCACTTAAATAACAACAACTACACTCAGTAAAAATCTGTTGAGACGCGGGATCCGAGAAAGTTTAATAGTATATAACCTTACCCCTAACTAGTAGAAAGGTTCTTTCCAAATGCTTAAACAAATAAAATTAAAATTAAAATTAACTAATTAATTAACTCGAAAGTTGATAAGTTAAACGTTATTTAATATAACAACAATTTTTATACATAATTTAATAATATATCATATTTACTAAATTATAAATAAATTCTTATCATTATCACATGTTAATTATATTGTTGTTGCTAAATCATGTCTATATGAACTATTTTATAATACTAAGAATCAACTTATAAACATCAAAATATTGTGCATTTATTAATTTTTTTTATAAATATTCTAAGAATAGATTCGTACCTTAACTATATTATTATTAATTATGTTTATAAAGATTATTTTGTGAATAAATATTAATATTAATATTAAAAATCAAAATCAAAATATTATGAATTTATTAAATTTTTTGTTAAAATATTCCTACTTATATTTACGATTTTCCCGAAAATTTTATTGATTTTTTAGTTAGGAAAACTTAGAAAGAAATCAAAATTCGGGCTTTTATACCTGAGCCCTAATTCTGAAGGATCTTGCCAATAAGCGAATTCGACATATCAATTCCATCATAGAGGAACAGCTTTTCCAATCAAAACAATGATCTTGATACTTGCTGGATTCAGGCAAAACAATTGCATAATACGAGTAAGACTTGAAATGGCAAGATTAATACCTATCATTTTGAATAGCAGAGACGATGGGGTTATCGGAAGATGGGAGAAGCTTCGATATGATTGCGGCGAAAACGAAACCAATAAATGAAACTAACCCAGCGACGATGAGGAACCAACTCCATAAAGTTGTCACCTTGGTGTAGGCAGGAGCCATTGGTCCAAAGAGAGGGCGCTATGGATGAACCAGGACAATCGAAGTCAAAGCTTCACTTGGTAGAATAAAGACTGAAGTCCCCCAACCTCTCTACCTTTACATAAGATTTTTTAAAATGAAAGACTTCAAATTTCCCTTTCCGCGTGGAGAGAAGTTAATAACAAAAGTTGGCCCAACTCTATATTCAAGTTTCAGCAGTGTATCCAGCCTCTTGCTCTATGGCAGCCCAGAATAGAAACTTCATGTGAGGAGAAAGGAGAAACCAAAGAACGACTGTACAAAGCCGAGGGGGATGATTCATTGGCTTCGGTTTGCAAATGAGCACAAGGTAGGTCATCTTGTCCCGTGCAGTTGTTAATAGTTTAAATGATTGATTATATGAGTATGTAATTATAATTCGTTTCAGAATGCAATTCCTCTGCTTGAGTCCATTTTCAACCTTCAAAATTGAAATTGCTTCTTTTCTTTTTCCGCCCTTTTGTTTTCTCTGATTGTTTAGGGTTTACCTTTTCTTAAAGAGTAAATAGTTCCAACTTCTATAAAAATTGGGCTTTAAAAGTTAATGTTTTATTCTCTTCTAATATGAAGTTTGGACGCCTTCTTCACTATTCAGGTTCTATTTTTTATCAATTACTATATATGAGTAGGCAGTTTCGTATTTTCTGTGTTTTCATCACTGAACCAATTGCTCCCATTTAATTAATTTGGATGGACGTCTACTCGTATCTTTCCATAATTTGTCCCTTATCTTCTACCGACAAGCCTTCCCCCTTTTAAAATCGCACCTTCCGTATATTTTGAACATTTGCTCTGGTATTATATTTTCTTTACAAGTTTATGTTTTGGCAAGTGGATTTAACTTCCTGGACCTCATTTGCAGGCACATTTCAGGATTACCTAGAATCGTACCTACAGAGATAGGGCAAGACATGAGATAGGAGGGATGTCTTTAAATTGTACAGCGAGAATCAGAGCACACGGTTTAGTGCGCACAACAGGCAAGAATAAAAAAGGAGATGATCTAATCCGTATAGGCTCTTGGAATATAGAGACTCTCTTGGGGAAATCCTTAAAATTAGTAAAAATTCTAGACAAGTATAAGATACAAATAGCATGTATTCAAGAGACCAAGTGGGCAGGAGCTAAAGCAAAAGAGATAGGGGGTTTCAAACTATGATACTCGGGAAGCTCGTGGACACAGAATGGAATAGGTATCTTAGTGGTCAAAGCGCTTATAAACCGAGTAGTAAGGATCACAAGGGTCAACGACGGGATACTAGTGGCAAAAATGGTTTTTAGCAGTGTGGTTCTCAATATAGTTTGTATGTATACTCCACATGTGGGTTCAAACAGACAACAAAAAAGCATATTTTGGGAGGCGCTAGATGAGGTGATTTAATAAATCTCTAATACTGAACAGATCTTCATCGGAGGTGATTTTAATGTGCATATAGGAGCGGATGTAGACGGATTTTCAGGGACCCACGGGAGTTTCGGATATGACACTAGAAATGAGAGTGAGACTGCTCTATTGGATATGATCCTAGCTTATGAGCTAGTAATAGCAAATTCCCTTTTTAAGAAAAACGAAGTGCATTTGGTGACATTTCATAATCGCACGGACAAGAAGCAAATTGATTATTTCCTTGTCAGAAAAGGTGCCAGATTATGGTGCAATGATTGCAAAGTGATTCCGACCACATGTATTTCGACGCAACATAAATTACTGGTTTTGGACCTGGGAATTAAAGGATGGAAGTCGTAGTTTTTTTAACACACATCGTCGTAAAATTAGATGGTGGAGGTTGAAAGGGGCCAAGGTGATCCAGTTTAGAACTTAAGTTCGGGATCATCCATCATGGGCGGTGAGTGGGGATGTGAACCAGATGTGGGAGGGTGTAGCTTCCATTGTCCGGGCTACTGCCACAAAACACCTGGGGGTATCCAAAGAGTTATCCAAAGGATAGGAGGGAGGGGGAATGGAATCATAGTGGTGGTCAGGCGAGGATCAGGGGACGGTGAAGGCGAAAAAGAGGGCTTTTAAAGATCTTCTAACAAGTACATCAGAGGCGGAGCGAGAAATCAATAGAGTATGTTATAGACTAGCAAAACAGAAGGTCGAGAAAACTATCGCAGTGGCTAGAAGAGAAGCATATGAAACTATGTATAGGGACTTGGATACGGTAATAGGAGCACATAAGATTTTCAAGCTAGTACGAGATAGGGCACGTAAGTATAGGGACTTGGATACGGTAATAGGAGCACATAAGATTTTCAAGCTAGCACGAGATAGGGCACGTAAGTCGAAGGATTTAAACCAAGTTTGCTGTATACGTGATGAAGTAGGCCTGGTACTCACAGAGGCCCAAGCCATCAAGGGGCGATGGCAGAGATACTTCTATGGCCTATTTAACATAAAGATAGTGGGCGACATAGAGTTAGGCGAACCCTCCATGTCGGGGCATGTCCTTACCAGGCACACTTGGGAAAGGGTCACAATGGGTGAAATTACAAAGGTTCTGCGAGGGATGGGAAACAGAAGGGCTATCGGGCCAGACGAGATCCCTATAAAGGTATGGAAGCGGATAGGAGTTTTCGATACTGAGTGGTTAGCCCTAACTTTTAATGTGATCATAGCGTCATCCAACGTACCGGATGAATGGAGATTGAGTAAGTTGATCCCGTTATTCAAGAAAAATGGGGACATCCAACAATGTCATAACTATAGAGGCATCAAACTACTGAGTCACACGATGAAGCTGTGGGAGAAGGTAATTGAAAAAAGGATCCAGAGAGCTGCTTCTGTATCGGCCAACCAATTTGGGTTTATGCCTGGTCGGTCCACAACATAAGCAATGCATCTCCTTCGTAGACTTATGGAATGCTATAGGGAACGTAAACGGGATTTGCATATCGTTTTTATTAATTTGGAGAAGGCGTATGACCGAGTGCCGAGAGAACTCCTATGGAGGTGTTTGGCGACAAATGGCATTCCTATGCCATATATTAAAGTAATTAGGGATATGTATGAAGGAGCTTTGACGAGTGTAAGGACGATAGGAGGAGACACAGAAGCGTTTTCTATCAGTATTGGATTACATTAATGTTCTGCTTTAAGCCCTTTTTGTTCACATTAGTGTTAGATGAACTTACCAAACATATACAAGGAGAGGTACCTTGGTGTATGTTATTTGCTGACGATATTATCCTAGTGGATGAGACCAGGGAGGGGGTCAATTTCAAGCTAGAATGTTGGAGAAATACGTTAGAATCGAAAGGTTTTAGAATAAGCAGGTCTAAGATGGAATATTTAGAATGTAACTTTTCGAAAAACCAGATGGTACATGAGGCGGCCGAGGCAATTGGTGCTGACGTCATACCACAGAGATCGAGTTTTAGATATCTCGAGTCCATCATTCAGAGTGATCGTAATATAGATGCTAATATAGTACAACAAATTAGATCTAGATGGTTCAAATGGAGAAGTGCTTCAGGGGTGTTATATGACAAAAAGATTCCTGTAAAGCTTAAAGGGAAGTTTTACAAAACGGTGATCCATCCAACCATGTTATATGGTGCTAAGTGTTGGCCTGCCAAACGTCGACATATAAGACAGTTGTTGGTAACAGAAATGCATATGTTTTGGTGGATGTGCGACACCACCAAAAGAGATAGGGTCCGGAATCGGGTGGTTAGAGATAGACTACAGGTAGCTAGTGTTGCCGACAAGTTAAGAGAGACTAGACTTAGATGATTCGAGCATGTCCACAGGAGGCCCTCCGATGTGCCGATGCGAAGTTGTGAGGGTATAACCCTTAGTGAATACAAGAGGAGAAGGGGGAGGCCTTACAAAACCTGGAGGGAAGTGATCAAGAAGGATTTGTCTAAATTGGGCCTGGATAAGACAGTGCTAGGAATAGGAGAGTATCGCCTGATCGGATAAGGGTAATGTAGCACCCCACACCCGACGAGACCCGAACCCGATATCCACGGTGATACCCGAGCCCGTGACCCGCGAGGGTGGCGTACTAGAACATTTACTACTTTTTAAAACTTGTTATAACATTTTCTTTTTCTTTCAAAAACAATAGAGTGCGCATAAACAATCACTAATTTGGGCCCGCAATACTAAAACATTTTGCATACAAAATCATTCCTGGCCACACACTATTTCAATAACCAAATCCATTTATATACATACAATCATTTCAAAATCTGGCCCAATACAAATTCAATACCCAATTATGGAAATACCAATTATACAAAATCCAAATTGACATTTATGCAGACGTGACTGATCCCGACCCTATACTCTGTCTCGCTAGCAGTAGACTTACTCCCGTGTCTCAACGGGGTACTCTTCATTACCTGAAAAATAAATGCAATGTTGGGTGAGTTTGCGAACTCAATGAGAAACCATCATCGATGGTTCACCCAACTCATGCATTTACCAATCATATACACATATACCACATATCACACACATCACATTCCAAATTAATCTATGCACTACCAATTTCATATTCACATGCAATTACCTCATTCACATATTTCAGTCATTTACAATCATATGCCAATGCAATGCTCATGTGACACTTTCATTTTCTTTTCGTTGTTGTGACCGTGCGCCTGTCATTATCCCAGTGACGGGAATCGTTGGGCATGATATGCCCTGCGGTGAGCCTGTGGCTCTGTCAATCGTTGGACCATTGGTCCTGTGCGTTGAGCTTAAAGCTCTCATATCGTTGGGCATAGCCCTGTTCATCGAGCCGAGGCTCGGCATCGAGCTGAAGCTCGGAATACGTTGGTACCACCGGTCACAACTGCCAATTATTCGATCAATTACTATGCATGAATGCACATGTCACTTTCCAATTTCCAATTATGTACATTTCCATTTCCAATTCCAATCTTTTACTATTTCCAGTCATTTTTCAATGTCTTCGGACGTTTCAGTCCGGTATTTCATTCCCATGCATTTACATTTCTATACATTAACACATTTGCAATCCAATTTACTCATACATTTACACACACACTTATTCACATTTTGCACTTCAATATCACAATACAATATTTCGAACACCCATGGTTCGAAATCAATCAAATCAAATCAATTCACATATCCATCCTTACTTCCTCATGGCAATCAATGCATATAACCAATAAACACAAAAGGTGGAGAAACCAACTAGGTTACTCACCTGCACTTCCGAGCTACAGCCTGGAAGTCCCAATACTGCCCGTGGAATTGCTCCATCGGTGCCTCTATACCAAATCAAATAAATCACATATTACCAATTATGCCAAATTTAATAATCAATAGCAATTTCGATAAATACTATACATGTTATGACATTCCCGTTCCAATTCCCGAATTTCTTAGTTTGGTCACTTTCCCCCTAATTCGTAACAATTCCAATTATTATAAACCAATTTATCAATTTCCATACTCTATGGTCACATTCCAATTAAAATCATATTCACTAATCATTTGTCCTTTCGATTCCGATAATCATCTGATTCAAATTCCGAATTGCCATTCTAATCAATTTAATATTCTAAATTTCCAAATTCTAATTAATCGCTTATTACCCAAATCATTTAAAATAAAACCTCAATCTCATTACTTGTAATAATCACCTTACAATCCTTTAAATCATCCAAAAATCCAAATCCCCAATTTCAAATACCTAAAAATCCAATTTTTTTCCAAATAAGCATCTCTCGCCGCGGCTCCAACTTCCTTCGCCGCGACGAGCTCCTCAGTTCGCTTCTTCGCCGCGGCGCGCATCCGGTCTCGCCGCGGCGTCCGTTTCTTTCTTCGCGCGCCGTGGCGCGCTCCCGCGCTCTCCGCGGCATGCCTCACGTCCTCGCTCGCCGCGGCCCGCATCAGGTCTCGCCGCGGCGTGAGTCGAATTTCCGCCCGCCGCGGCTTGCCTTGCTCACCTCGCGGCGTGCCTGA
>JANIPM010000007.1:10586468-10599077 GCA_027478405.1 Erythroxylum cassinoides
CATCCAACAATGTCATAACTATAGAGGCATCAAACTACTGAGTCACACGATGAAGCTGTGGGAGAAGGTAATTGAAAGAAGGATCCGGAGAGTTGCTTCTGTATCGGCCAACCAATTTGAGTTTATGCCTGGTCGGTCCACAACAGAAGCAATGCATCTCCTTCATAGACTTATGGAATGCTACAGGGAACGTAAATGGGATTTGCATATCGTTTTTATTGATTTGGAGAAGGTGTATGATCGAGTGCCAAGAGAACTCCTATAGAGGTGTTTGGCGGCAAAGAGCATTCCTATGCCATATATTAAAGTAATTAGGTGTATGTATGAAGGAGCTTTAACGAGTGTAAGGACGATAGGAGGAGACACAGAAGCGTTTTCTATCAATGTTGGACTACATCAATGTTCTGCTTTAAGCCCTTTTTGTTCACATTAGTGTTAGATGAACTTACCAAACATATACAAGGAGATGTACCTTGGTGTATGTTATTTGCTGACGATATTATCCTAGTGGATGAGATCAGGGAGGTGGTCAATTTCAAGCTAGAATGTTGGAGAAATACGTTAGAATCGAAAGGTTTTAGAATAAGCAGGTCTAAGATGAAATATTTAGAATGTAACTTTTCGAGAAACCAGATGGTACATAAGGCGGCCGTAGCAATTGGTGCTGATGTCATACCACAGAGATCGAGTTTTAGATATCTCGGGTCCATCATTCAAAGTGATGGTAATATAGATGCCAATATAGTACAACAAATTAGATCTAGATGGTTCAAATGGAAAAGTGCGTTAGGGGTGTTATATGACAAAAAGATTCCTGTAAAGCTTAAAGGAAAGTTTTACAAAACGGTGATCCGTCCAACCATGTTATATGGTGCTAAATGTTAGCCTCCCAAACGTTGACATATAAGATAGTTGTTGGTAGCAGAAATGCGTATGTTTCGGTGGATGTGCGACACCACCAAAAGAGATAGGGTCCGAAATCGGGTAGTTAGAGATAGATTACAGGTAGCTAGTGTTGCCGACAAGTTGAGAGAGACTAGACTTAGATGGTTCGAGCATGTGCACAGGAGGCCCTCCAATGTGCTGGTGCGAAGTTGTGAGGGTATAACCCTTAGTGAATACAAGAGGAGAAGGAGGAGGCCTTACAAAATTTGGAGGGAAGTGATCAAGAAGGATTTGTCTAAATTGGACCTGGATGAGACAATGGCTAGGAATAGGAGAGTATCGCCTGATCGGATAAGGGTAAGGGATTAACTTTTAAAGTTCGCCGAAACAGTAGAGTAGTTAATTGGAGATGGTACTCACGATACGCAGATTTAGGGCATAGGTGGCTCACCCCAATGTCCTTTCTCCCCTTTTCTAAGTGTAAATGTTGGACACGGCTTACGGGTATTACAACTTAAGCCCTCAGGACAGGTATATGGGGCCAGTAAGTTTGGCAAACCCTCAGGGTCTCTGAGCAAGGACCCCTTATCGTAAAGGCAGAAGAGGTGAGTTGGTCGGTGTGGACCTGGATCCCATCAAGTATACCCTGTATTTTTACGTATTTATGTACTTCGTGTAAATTTTATCTACTTAATATTTTACTGTGATAGTTGTGCCTTTTCTCTTTGTACTATGCATTACTATTATTATTGTCTCAATTGCATGTTGGTCTACCGGAAACAACCTCTCTACTATATAGGGATAAGGTTGCGTACTATCAGACCTCCTCAAATCCTACTTCATTGCGGGACTTCAAACTGGGTGATGATGATGATGATATGCGGCCAGAATTTGCACTTCTGATGGGAATTTGGTAACTTTGATGGCAAACCCTGCAACTAAATCTGGTGCATTGGTGACTTTAGCAGACCTGCATCAATCCTCTCCTTTTCTCCACCAAGAAGGCTCACTTGGAGTCTCTGGAAAGTAAGGCTTTTGATTTCTGCCCTTCAAAGTCCTTTGTTTTCAAAGATATGAATAACAATGATCTGGTTTCTCATTGAAACGTTTGCATTTATGTCAAGTAATCTAGCAAAGCTGTATGATAACAATCAAATCGCATAAAAGTATAATTATCTCCTAGTCGATAGCTCAGTGTTTACTGAAGTTTTTGCTTTGGCTTTGTGTTGAGCCTGAGAAAAAAGTTACATTGAAGTTGAAAGTGAAGGCAGCAATAGTTGTAGTTTTTTTATCTTTACGGCAAAGACTGTTTTAGAGCCTATAGGTGTGCCATAAAGAACCTAGGTTGTTAAGTGACAATACTGCAAATTAGCGAAAGAGAAGTTGTGAGGAAAATAGAAGCAGACTTGGAAGATTGTTGTTAGAGACGAGAAGGGATTTGGGAAGTACTAAGAAGAATAGTGTTAAAAATGAGAATGGATTCGGGCAGGATTGAGAAGAACAAATTCAATTACTTCAAAATTGTCCATTAAAAGATGCTTCTCCCTTTATTTACCAATGCAATATTGATTGATCCTCTAGGGATTAAGGTCAATATAAATTTAACATAATTATAGCTAGCATAAACAAGCATGAGTCGATTTTACGAAGACGATAATTATTAATAGTTACCCTTTTTCTATTATTAGCATAAAAATCATATTTTTGGTTTTTAATTGAAAAAAGTTAAACAAATATACTAAATTAAGATTAAACAATTTTGCCTCAGGATAAGTAGAATACAAAAAAAAATCAATATCAAATGGTAGTGTCTAGGTGATGAATTCTCCTAAAAATCATTAAATTATGAACCTTTTATAATGCAATTATATCATTGATTATTGTACTATAAAAATTTATATTTTATATTAATAATTCTCTCGAGACTATTAACAATTAATTCATTAATTGATTAACAGAATTTTTTAGTTAAAATTCGTAAAATTGCATTATCGATTTATAAATTCTGCTATTAAGTTTGACCCTAATTTAAAATATTTATGTTGACTATCTCCAAGTTTGCATATAACTCCTTTCAGTTACAATATTTTTATTCACATAAAAGGATTTCTCAGTCTCATTCATATGAAATCGAATCATGCACTAATATTTTGGATATATTAGTATAAGAATAAAATACATAATTGAATTGTAATAAATCATTCAATATAATTACTTTGAATACAAGATTGAAACATATTGTCATCCCAAACTAGGATTCATACACCTAAACACAACATCTTTAGTTACTAATCATAGAAAATGAAATAAAAAATAAACATGCAGAAAAACTAATAGAAAATAAAGAAATCATATTTTTAAATCTTCCTTTCTTTTCTATTGAATATGTTTGCAAATTTGGGTTTAATGTAGCTATTTACTGGATCTCTTGATGTATTCTTCATGTTTTCCTCATCCTTTGATCAAAATCGTCGCCTCTTTGGATGTCTTACGTCTCAAAACTATTGCAAAACTTGGCTCTTGTTATAATGTATTTTTTGTTAGGTTTCGGATAGTTTTTGTTCAAATTTTAGTCTTTTCTAATTTATTTGTTCAAGATTGTTTTTAGGTTTTTGTGTTTAGGTTAACCTTTAAGAACGTGAGGAGAAGACTTTAAAAAGATCAGATATAGACAAAGTACATGGCCAATTGGACTAAACTTGGTTGTGCCTTCTTTTTGGAGAACATAATTTAAGCAACAAAAGATAGACCAAGACATAGCTTGGCAGCATGACCATGTCAATAATATGAGCATTTTTGGCTATTTATGGTTTTTAGCATAGATGGAGAATGCAAATCTAAACGTGGTCTTTAGAGAATATTTAAAAGACATCTCAAGATTTTAAGGAAGCCCAGATGCGTAGCTATTCGAGTTCGTTTAGACTAGTAACCATTTGTTTAAAGTAAAACTTATTTCTGCATAATTGATAGCCTGACCATTGGAGCTTTACATGGACATATCTAAGGCTTATGAGATTCAAATGAAGTGATTCAAAAGCTCAAATTCAAGCTAATATCTGGGCCATAATTTCTATGTAAAACTCGAGGCCCAAAAGTGCTATTTTGAGGGGCTAAAAAGGTTGAGAATGAGATACGAAATTTGTACCGACTTGGTCTAACCTTCCCTTGATTTTTGAATTATAACTTTAGCTATTGGGTTTTGTTTCAAGAAAAAGAAGATCCATTGGAAGGCTAAGAAGTGGAGCCATAATTTATGTGAAGAGATCATGACCTAAATATAAAGACATCGAGATCAGAAAGAGGGTAGAAGCTTTGGGATGGAAATAGAGTTCTAGACGTAGTTTAGAAGAGCAGACGTGGGGATGCACAAAATAGGAGAGATTTCTTCACTCTTTCTGATTTACTTTTTGTTAAAACACTGATCTTTGTGAACAACTTAGAGAGAATCAATTTAGTTTTGTCATCAACATTGATTGAGAAGTTGTTGCATATAATGATGGTGAGGGCACTAGAGTAACAAGGATTTGAGGCGATCATACTCCTCAGGGAATGATTCACAATTCATTTGAATAAATGTTGCAATGATTCCCTAGAGCTCCGTAGTTTTACGGTGTGAGTAGAACTTGCTCATAAACTTATCCATGTCAAAGAATTCTTCAGTAAGTTCATCAAACATCCTTTGGCCTTGTCCTTTAAGGTGTAAGGAAAGCACCTCATTTTCAGCTCGTCTTCTGACAACCCTTGCAATGGAAATGTGTGGAGCGTGGTATAGAAATCATGAATGAAGTTAAGAGGATCTTCATTCAATACTCTATGAAAAGATGACAGTATGTTGTAGTGAGTATTCTTCAACTCATAGTTTCTCGCTACAAGAAGTGGTTGTCCCAATGATCAATCGAGCATGTTCTTTTATATGTTGTAGTGAGTATTCTTTCTAGTTTTTCCTCGCTCTTCTTCCAATTCTAAATTCAAGTCCTCTTTCACTCTTTCTCGATTTTTTTCCTCTACTCTTGGTAGTCTGTGAATGTTATCGACGTAAGGAATGAATTTGTTTCCTAGGGACCTATGCCCTTGCATAAAACACCTAAAAGCAATTCAAGAGGAAACAAGCAAACAAATTAAATGAAAACAATCAATTTATTACTGGTAACAAACTTCCCCAGTAACGACACTAAAAACTTGTTGCGCTTTACCTAACACTACCTAAACGCTTCACTTGCAAGTATACGAGGTTCCCGTAGTATATGGTTGACGCCCCAAGGTTGTCTCACAAGGAAGTTGGTAATTGTAATAACTTGATTAAAAACAAGAAATTAAAGAATCAAATTGAAGAAGGTTATAGAGGTTGTGAAATTATGAAATTAAACTAAATGAATGAATTGCAAAAGCTGATATAAACCTTTCAAAGGTAACCTAGGGTTTGCACTTCTATCCAATTTCAAGCCTAAATTCTTAAATTTCCCATTAATATAATTTGCACCTTTATTATATCTTCAATCAAATTAGCAACTATCAATTTTATAGTTCTCACATTCATAAACTAATAATTACCTACCATTTGAAGTTACGAATTAAGCAACCTCTATAACTTATATTTATTATTCATTCTTAGGGTAATTGATTGTTTAGTTCCAATATCAAGTTTCATCTTTTGATTCTTCACTCGATATCTTAAGACTAATAGGTGGCCAATCTATTAACCACGCATTCAACGTAACACAATCAATCCAAGCAAGATATATATTAATGAGAATTACAAATCAAGACATTCAATTAAATTTAGATACAAAGATTAGGTAAGAATAATTTAGCTCATCATCAAAATGAAAATAATACTCATATCAATTGAATTCAAACCAGGAAATCCCATTGTATCAGAAAGAAATTGAAACAAGAAAAATATGAAATCAATCCAAAAGAATAAAGAACAAAAGAACCCTTGAATAATGACTGGGAGTGAAACTCTCGTTTGCTTTCTCCAACTATCAATTAATGTTAATGACAAAACTAAATTGATTCTCCCTAAGTTGTTCACAAAGTTCAGTGTTTAAAAAAAAGTAAATTAGAAAGAATGAAAAAATCTCCCTTATTCTGTGTGTCCCCACGTCTGCTCTCCTAAACTACGTTTGAAATTCTATTTCTACCCCGATATTTCTCCCTTCTTTTTAACCTCGATGTCTTCATATTTAGGTCACGATCTCTTCACATAAATTGTGGCTCCATTTCTCAACTTTTCAATGGATCCTCTTTTGCTTAAAACAAAGCTCTGTAGCTAAAGTTATGGGCCAAAAACTAATTCTTAGCCTTTTTAGCCCCTCAAAAAAGAACTTTTGGGTCTAGAGTTTTACATAGGAATTATGACCCAAGATGTTAGCTTGAATTTAAGCTCTTGAATCACCTCATTTAGATCTCATAAGCATTAGATATGTCCATGTAAAGCTTCAATAGTCAGGCTGCTAATTCTACAAAAAAAAGTTTTACTTTAAACAAATAGTTGCTAGTCCAAACGAATTCATACAAACCAATTTCCTTTTTTTATGTAATAAATTTTCGAGTAAATTTTGATTTAGAATAAGTGCTTTGATTTGTTAATTGTTTTTTATGAGATGTAGGCACAGTTAAATGAAAAGAGAGTTTTATTGTATTTGGTAGAGGCAAATACGGGGGAGTTGCCTTGGCTGTGCCTTACACCAGATTGGTTGTGTCCTTGCCCACCTTGGCTATGCTTAATCAACTTCTTTAACCGAATACCAGATCAAAGCCTACAAACTTAGTCCTGCCCCACTTTATTAATGTCATGTACCTCACAAAAGCCCTACGCCAATGTTGCCCTACCTTTATGTGTTTGTGGCAAGACAGTTGGAAGTAAGACTTTATATCGAACTATGCAACGATGGAAATCTGGTGCTACTTAACTCTCATTATTTCCTTTTCTATCTATGCATGATCACATTAAGGACAATGTGAATTTAAAGTGTAAGTTACGGGTTTTGTTTTAAACTTGTTTTGTTTACAAGGTTTTGTTTTCATGTTTTGTTTTATTGTTTTTCACATTGTTTAATGATTAGATTGTTTAATGCTTTAATTTTTTAAATCAAATTCTTGATAGATGACCTTAAAATTTTTTAAAGCAAGGGTTTAGTAGTTAAATGGAAAGGATACGAATTATCAATTTGGATGGTTATTCTTTTGCATTACCTTAAAACAATTGGCGAGAGTTTGAGCTTTAAAGATTGAATGTCAAATGGTTGTCACATGAAAATTGCGATTAAGCATTAAAATGATTAAAGCAACTAGGTTTAACCACTTAACTTAAAAGGCCAACCTTTTATACATCTCTATTAAGTCAATTTTGAGCCTTTTTTCATGTTCTTTCTTTTACACAATATTATGAGCCATAAATTGTTTTATCATTTTCTCTCAATTGTTTGACCTTCCATTAGGAACAAGAGCATTTGAGGAATTTAGTGATTGAGTTATTGTGTAAATTAAAGTGTGGGGTTAATTTGGTTATCCATGTTCGGTGTTGAAATTTCTTTTGAATAGAGTACATTTATTACAATTGTGAGTCCTTTCTTGTTTAAAAAAGTTATCAAAGAAAAGAAAGTTATTGTTTCACACAACCTAGTGACAATAAGCTTAGCTGTGGTTTTTACAATAATATTTTTAAAAATGAATAAATAAAAACAAGAAAGAAAATAATACGATAGAGATCCTATCCTTAAATTAAAGGGCATTATAGTAAAAAGTTGGAGATGTTTGAAAAAAATTGTGTTCGGGATTTGTGAAGTAGTAGTTATGCTTAATTGCTTGATTCTTAGAATTGCTTTTGTATTTAATGAGTTAACTCACTTTTTTAAATGACATACCTTTATCTTAGCTTCATTACAACTAAATGAAAAGGCCTTTTGATCGTGGTTAAGTGATGGAGATTTAATTAATAAGTAAATTTATGGAGATTTGATTAATAAGTAAGTTTACGGAGATATACTTTTATTGAATGTAAAGAGTGTAAACACTTCTATGATCAAACACTTAGAACAGAGATGTTGTGAGGAAGTGACATTTGTGGATATGCATGGAATGGAAGAGCTATTGGATTGTGTTAGTATAAGTTTTGTTTGATTTGAGAATAATTGTGAAAATTATTGAATGGTTAGTCTTGATTTCCCCTCTTGTTTGTTAAAATCTACTGTTATATGATGGTGACTGTAACTTGCCTGTTATAATTGCCTCGGTGGAACCTCCATGTCTCTCATTGGATGCTATGGTTTCCCACTCCCACTAACGGAATATTGGCACCGAAAATATGACCTTTTCAAGCACTTGTGGTGACTCAATCCAACATTTTGTTATCGGCCAATTAAAAGCTGGGCCTTTAGCTGTGTCATGAACGTCATAATAGCCGATTCTTATAACAGTTGACGAAAATGACTCTCATCCTGTAGCTACCAATGGGAAAACGAGAAGCACGCGTTGACGCACTATCCGAAAGCTTTGTATATGTACACATGTCAGTGTCTTGTACACCGTCCCACACAGGCTTGTTCACTGTTGCGTGGCAGATCTGCCGGGGCTTTGATCCCCGCTTTATCCTGGCCCCATGCATCACCGACTTAATTAATTCATCAAGTGGTTGTTGAATGCTCCAATACTAACTAATGCAAGTTGGGTTGACTCAGTTTGCCTGCAAGTTTGAGTTGATTCAATCTTTAGTTTACCTATAAAAAAAAGCAGGTTTACCCAGAGAAAGAGAGATGCCGATGTCATTAGCAAGGTGAAACGTTACCGGCCACGTCTCCAAATCCACAGATCTTTGTGGGTAAAAGTAAAACGTTGTGACATTAGCACGTGGGTCTTGAGTCCTCGAAGTCTTTGCCTTTCTGTCTTTGTGAACATGGAGACTGAGGCTGCTGGTGGGTATGGGACCACCACCTCATCCCCCGCTACCCTTCAGCTCAAAGAATGTAAAAGGTTCCTGAACATACTAGACAGAGGGCAGTTCTGCTTCTGTAGAAAAGCCCTCCTTATCTGTCTCCTCAGGTTTACGAGATGAACGGTTGAAAAATAGATTTGATTAACTCGAGTTGAAGGTGAGTCGGTAAAAGAGTCTTTTAATTTAAGTGAGATCATGGGTTCAAAATTTTTTCATATGTATAACTATTTAAAATGTAGGGTTAAAGTTTTACCTTCCGCAAAAAACCTATCTAACTCAAGTGAGGATTAGTTTAGGTGTGAATGATTTAAAAGTACCGTCTCATAATTAAAATCTGCTTAAAATATTTCATAAGTAAAAAAAAAGAAGTTTTTTTCCAAAAAAAAAAGAAGTTTTTGATTAAACAACCAAGTCCTTTCGGGAAAGTACAATTATGATAAAAATAATTGATCATCCCTGTCATTGACATTGAGATTGTTCATTCAAGCAAATCAGGCTTAATTTATTTGTTATAGATTCAAATTAAAATTCACCACGTGTTTGCTTACTTTTATTTATCAGTTAGCTTAATGAATAGCTATCTTTGAATAATATATATAATACACAAGAAAGAAACAGTGACTGTCAACAGAAAAAGCCTTTTGGTAAAATGCTGGCAACGCAGCCACAGCCACACAACAACATTTCTCGTTTCCTTTCTCCTTGTTACACACACTATGGCTGCTTCTCTCTCTCCCAGCTTCTCTCTTCAAGCTTCTTCCATCAGATTCCCCAACTCTGATTTATTTTCCTCCAAGGTGTCGTGTCATCTTCTTTCGTTAAATAGCTTACCTTTCTTGTTCTTTTCAACAAGTTATGAATTGGATAAAGGTTTTTCTTTTTCTACGCTCTTGGTGTTGCTTTCTTAGCTTGTTATATATAGATATGTATAGGAAACCATCATCTGAGCTGCTCTTTACCCCTTTCTGGCAAAACTTTTATAATTGATTTGTTGGGTTTCTGGGAAAGTTTTCCAAACTGAGCTTTCTCAAAGTTTCTCTTTGTGCAAGTAGTTATTACTTGTACTGAAGCAGATTGTTGTTTCTTAACGATGTAAATTCTTGAAACAGAGCTTTCAACCATATTCTTTCCGATGGTATATTTCACAAGTAATAATAGAACAGAGCAGGATAACGTTTTGTTCCTAAAACAGATTCTGCTCATAAATTAGAATTCAGATGGAAACGATGGTTTCGTTTTCTGTAAACTGACACTACTCCATTTCGTGTCTTCAGTTCCTAACAATGTAGAAGAAAGGGGCAAACTTTTGTTTGATTTATAGGTGAAATGGGCTAAAAACATCAAAAAAAAAAAAAAAGGAAGAATTGAACTGTTCATTGATATTCTGAGCTCAGCTGAGCCAAAGGGTTGGTGATTCTACCACGTTGGGTGTAATTTTTCGGTAAACAAATTACAAAAAGTAAAGTACAATGAGTTGGCTATGGTTACTTCATTGTTGCTCATCTATAAAATTTCAGATGGGATTTTGGAAATCCATGTCAGATTGGATTTTCACTGTGATGTCTCTCAGATTCACAGACTTGCAGACTGTTATTAAATTGGGATTTCAACTTTCTGACTCAGACAAAGTCCTTTC
Organism: Erythroxylum cassinoides; assembly: GCA_027478405.1. NCBI lineage: Eukaryota > Viridiplantae > Streptophyta > Magnoliopsida > Malpighiales > Erythroxylaceae > Erythroxylum > Erythroxylum cassinoides. Next base: position 10,596,926 of record JANIPM010000007.1, read on the forward strand.
CTTCCGTTTCCCGTATGAAATCCAATCTTAAAACAACTTTTGGCACTCAGGAAATTGTAGTTCTAAAAAGCCTGCAAAAGGCTTCTTTTCTTGAGAATCCAGCAAAAGGCTTCTTTTCTTGAGAATCCTGTATAGTTTTTTGTTTTTAGAATTGTGGTTCTTATGTGTTGTTTATTATTACGTTGGAACTTTCAGGCTTTTGAATCTACAAAAGCATAGAAACACTCCATATCTCGGTGGGTGTGGTGGCCATTGAAGTGAACATTACACAATGGGGCGCATATCCTCCATGTTCAGTGGATTGTTGTCTTTAAGGAAAGGGAAGTATAAGGACAGTTGTGATGGAAGGGAGGCAGTGGAAGCAATGGCGAAAGAAGCAAAGAAAAATGACCTGTTATTGCGATCTTCTGGCTTTGTGAACCTTTCTGGTTCAAGAAATTTAGCCTCAGTTTTTTCAAAAAGAGGTGAAAAAGGTGTGAACCAAGATTGCTGCATTGTGTGGGAGGTAAGCACTATAAATTGGTGTAGTTGGAAGATGATTGTCTGCTTATTTCAATTGTTTAATGGCTAAGGAGAACAAGCTAAACTAAGCCTCCTCCTAGTTTCTACATACACATTCACTCAATCCTTTTGAGTTTGAATGCTTGATGTTTTCTTCTTTCTGTGTGTTTTACAATGTGAATGATGGTTGTTTCTTTCAATAAAATGGATGAAGGAGTTTGGATGTCAAGAAGATATGATGTTTTGCGGCATATTTGATGGACATGGTCCATGGGGCCATTATGTGGCGAAGAAGGTACGAGAATCCATGCCTTCGTCTCTGTTGTGTAATTGGCAGGAGGCACTTGCTCAAGCTGCACTTGATCCAGACATGGACCTGGAAACAGATAAAAAACATCAAAGATTCAATGTATGGAAACGTTCATATCTGAAGACTTGTGCTGCCGTTGATCAGGAGCTAGAGGAGTACCGTAAGATTGATTCTTTTGACAGTGGAACAACTGCCCTGACAATTGTCCGACAGGTTAGAGGATTTCCATTCGTTTTGCTTCTGTAACACTAACATATGACAGACAGAAGGAAGCATATTATATTATAATCAAGAGCAGAGTGCGATACAATTTTTGCGATTGTTGTGTTCTCATGGATGACATTGATGTATTATTTCCTAGGGAGAAATCATCTTTGTGGCAAATGTTGGTGATTCGAGGGCTGTTTTAGCTACGACTTTGGATGATGGAAGCTTGGTGCCTGTTCAGCTTACTGAGGATATGAAGCCCAATTTACCTGGTTAGTCGCTCCCCACTCCTTCCCTCACCGTTTAAAAATACTGAAAACCAGGTGGTTCTTAGGGTAATAATAATACCCATCCCATATGCAGGGGAAGCTGAACGGATACTTCAATGCAAGGGCCGAGTTTTCTGTCTGGCTGATGAGCCAGGGGTACATAGAGTTTGGCTACCGGATGAGGAATCACCTGGACTGGCAATGTCTAGAGCCTTTGGAGATTACTGTGTAAAGGATTATGGAGTAACTTCGGTGCCAGAAGTTATGCAAAGGCACATAACCAGCAGAGATGAATTCGTCATATTAGCTACTGATGGGGTATGCATAATAGTTGTGTAGTTTCTCATATGTGATATCTGGAATTTAAGCCAAGGGGAACATAGATACAAAAATGACTCTGATGATACAAATCACTCGCTTTTGTATAGGTATGGGATGTGATCTCCAATCAAGAAGCTGTTCAAATTGTTTCTTCAACGCCAAACAGGGCAAAAGCAGCCAAGCGCTTGGCGGAGTCTGCTGCGCATGCATGGAAACGCAAGAGGAAGGGCATGGCGATGGATGACATATCAGCCATTTGCGTCTTCTTCCACCACCCTTCCCCACTTGCTCAGCAAGTTCACCCTGTTAAAACCCTCAATTTGTGATATGATAAAAATGGTAAATGACTTGCTTCTTTTTTACTTGTCATCAATATATCAATGTAATTGATATGCCCCACATCTAACCAACAAATCTACATATTAACAAAAAGAAATCTAAAATAAATATACTTTTTTTAACACATTCAGGGGGTGTTTGGTTTGAGGGTTTGGGAATGAAGGAATGGAATAATAGTAAAAAATAGTGTTTGTTTTGGGGTTTT
>JANIPM010000007.1:10657096-10667679 GCA_027478405.1 Erythroxylum cassinoides
TACAAACATATAGAGATAGCCCCAATAAACATATGAAGGGTAAATTATTTTCATTTTTATTGAGGATAAAAATGATATTATATTATCTTTTATTTCTATTAATGCAACAAACCAAACAACGTTATTGGTATTAATACAGAAACCCAAGTTACAAACTAAACATCATTTTTTTATTTTTCATATCCATTCCTATCCCCTTCTACTATTATACCCATATCCATAATCAACCAAATGCGCCATAAAGTAAGAATCACCGCAGCCATAAGCTAAGGCTGAAATACGTATGCACTTATTTTTTCTCAACCAATCGTGTGCTTTGCAGAGAACATATCTCAGCCTCTGTGGCACTTATTTGGTTTAACCTTTCTTATGTTTGTGTTAGTGATTGTGCTTTTTGTTGTCTCCCCGCGTCTTCTGTCCTAGCCGCCACTACTTATGGCATCAGCTAAACCATAGTGCAGAGAACATGTAAAGCTTCTGTACATTTCGTCTATGGAAGAGACTATAATTTAGTGGAATACTTTTGCAGATGCGTAGAACTCACTCTCATTGAATTGCGGTCTTAAATCTTCTTGACACATAAAATCCAAGGGAAATGAAACAAGATGACCCCTTACTGATTTCAGTCTCCCCATGGGGTCTATCTCCTTAGCTTCTCCATCTTCATAAGATATTAACTTATTCGGCGCAATTCCTAAATCAATGGTAGTATGACCAAGTTTCTCTTTCCAGGAGTGCATGCTTTGTCGGAGAGCAGATCTGCTTGGTGGCAACAGAAGAGAATGCGTCTTAGAGAGTTTCAAGCGAAGAAGAATATAAAATCTTCATGTTTCAACTCTACCTCGAGTGTATAAGATCATTGGGAAGACAAGCGAAAACATCATGATAAATCATTGAATTTTCCTGACAGCAAAGAGTTATTAGCTCTCCAGAAAGAAAGAAAACGTGTAAAGCCAAATATATATATATATATATATTGTTTTCTATTCATTCCAACACATTTTCAACTGATCTAGATATATTCATTTGTCAAGAGCTCAGCAGCAAGCAAGGTTACTGTACAAGTGAAAACTTTGTCACAATATCTTTAAGCAATTGGTTTCGTGCAATGGGAATAACAACTTTCCATTAACAATAATATGGTAAGTGAATCTTGTCAATCGGATGCAAAGCATCTTTTTTCTTTCTTCCCCTCAAAATGGTATCTTTTTAAGTAACGCATTGGGATAGTTTATTGATGCAAACTCTTCCGGAAGAAAGATCCTATATTTTGTTAGGAAAGGGATGGTACTTGAAGGCATGAATAAGTTGAAAACATCAAGCCAGTGGAAAGTAACAAGAATACTTTCCAACATCTCACCTTAGCAGTTGCCAACCATAAATCTGTATAAGTTGTCTCCACAACAGGGTCTTTGATTCGATCAACCTGGGTTTAAGTATTGTCAGTCAATGATTGGAAATTTGTAGACAAGCAATAAGGAATAGAAACTTTGATATCTGGTTAGCTATTTGATAAACAAAGCCCTAACATTAGTATCTTTACTTAGACACTATTTCTGTATGAAAGAACAATGAATTTATTCATATCGATCAACTTAGTTATTACAAACCTCTCCTGCTTTTAGACCAAGATGCTCTGACCACAGTGCTTCTCGCAGGCTAAATGTAAATTTTCCAGCTTTCCAGGGTTCTCCATTCATAGATGAGTCAATAAACTCCTTATCTTCAATAACTACTCCAATCTGAACAAAGAAATATAATTGGTACAATGAAACATGATGACTCAAATGAATACTTCATCTTCTAAGAATATTTCAACTCACAATCTGAAGCAACATGATAAACCGAAGAAGGTAAGCACAAGGATAATAGTAGTACCTCCGAATCTCTGGAACCAAGCAAACTCCTATCGTTGATATTAGATGATCCAATTATGGCAACACGATCATCTACAATCATAACCTTGCTATGCACATAAACCTGAAAGTTAAATCCCATATTTCAACCACTTGCAACAAAATAAAAATAAGTGCAATTGCTCAATCAAGAATAAAGTAGATAACAGCCCTCATGATTCCAAGAATATGTTTTCTTTTTGGAAATTGAAAGAATAACATTAGAATTCCAAAAATATGTTGCTCAACTATCAAAGAGAAATAGCTTGGTTATCAGTGGAATTATACCAGTTAACATACTCCGATCTTGGAAGAAAATAAAGTACAAATCTGGATGATAAAATGATAGAGGTCGGGGACTATATCTAGAGTTCAGAGCTAGGTTTCTTTGGGGCCATTGTTTGTTCTTACCTCTGCTTTTCTTTGGGGCGTAGGTTGAGGACTAGGCAGACCTCAAGTATTGGATGCTGATGCGAGGGGAGCTGAGAGGTTCATAAACGAGTTCACTGTTATGGATTACACTTTACTTCAAAACTTTTCGTTGGGGTTATATGTTTTTTCTACCATGTTAAAGCTTTTCTTTGGAGCATGGGTTGAGGACTTGTGAAAACATTAACATCTGGAGGATCATGCAAGAAGAGCTGAGAGATTCATAATCACTATGAGAAGACTATGGGGAATCTGGTGCAGATTAATTATGAAACAAATAATTATATGATCTCAGTCGTAGAACACTTTCTGTGTGAAAATAGGCAGAAACCATAAATGAACTGATTGGGTACCTGACTTGTTGCTACAGGACCACCGTCAAAAAGCCTACCGTGTGTCCTCAGGCCATAAAAGGAAATGTAGTCTTGTGTTTTGGGGCCAAACAATGCGTTGAGATTATACAGTATCGAAGTCTTTTCTCTAGAAATGGTCCGATACTGCCAATGCATAATGGCTCTTACAGTTGCTGCCCCACCATCATCAACACCTCCCTGGGACAACAAAATTTAGAGAAGCTACGTAAACTTTGTTTAGATGTGGAATTTTAGAATCAAAACCAAGAGATGAACCTGGAAGCCTGGTAACAGTGGTATAACAACTACAGCTCGAAAGCATTTCTGTTCCTTACGGGCAAGCAAGATGCGCCTGTACAATGCTTCCAAGACACGGTTCTGTATAACCTCATCTTCATGAAGACCTGATATAAAAAACTGATTCTGAAACAAGCAGCCGATTAAGTGGAAGTATTAGCTAGAATATTATCCTTCTATTATGGAACAGATGTAAATTAATCTTTTAGATTAGACAGACACGTTGACATCTCATGGGATCATGAATAACCAATTCAACATTTACATAGGTTGACATTTGATACATATCAACAAGAGAAATAGAAAAGATGAAGAACTTCTCTTCACGGAGTTACCTCTATATATACAAAATGTTCTGCTTTCTCAATGAGAGAGCAGTAAGCGTTATGAATGCTTTCTTCTGGTTGATTCACACCAGCAGACCATTGACTGACACTTCTGATAACCTACGGATCACATTTCACAAAGTGGAAGTTAAGAGATAAATGGTTAGTTGGTCAGCATTCATCTTACCCTGATCATTCTATGATTGGTATGATATGCTAGGCCAGTTGCATCGATTATGCTACCAAATTGTAAAGGAAAGACGCTATTATGTAGAGAAGTAGGATCCTAATTAAACTAAATAAAACAGATGTAATCCTAAGGAATAGGAAAAAATTTCTGACCTGACAATGACATGAAACACGTGGCCCAACTTGCCCATGCTCCTCTGCAAAACCAGCATGGTCATCTTTCTCTGACGCTTCTGACCAGTCATCTGACTGCATATTACTTGCAATGTTCACAGAATCAAGTTCATCATTAGAAGCTTTTGCTGGTGTACTCGGAACCAAAATATGAAGCTTCGGACTGAGAAACGAAAACCTCCCAGGGAACCCTGTTGGCTGATTAAGAACATTATTGTCCGTTAACTTGTTATATACACTATAAGCAACAGGTGTGTCAGCTTCATGAGGCAAAAGGAGTGGTATATCTTGCAATGGGGACAGTGAAGAGAAAGAATCTTGTCTGCTAATGCCTTGATTGTTTTCTTCATCTTTTTCAATGTCTATTTCTCTACTTCTTCCCAGATAATGAGGGAGCACCATATGATGGTGAGGCATAAGCAATGGAATTGTTTTCTCACCGGGGGCTTTGCTTAGCTGAAAAAAGCACTCAGTCACATCAGAATCAAATGGGTTGAAAGATGTGAGAAGAGAAGAGACAGGTTGAAGATCAACCTTCGCATGGTTCCAGCGTTGAACAAAGTGCCTTGCAATATCACTACAAGGTGGACCCCAGAGAGCACAATGGACATCATGCCATGGCATTCGCGGATATTTTCTACGATCCAATTCGTCTTCCATTGCATCTTCCCAGGAATTTGGTTCAGATTCTCTAGCCATAACAAAAATGTCAACGTTTTATACCAGAAATGCACATAAGATCTTCACACTTTTTAGAAAGTCATTGGCAATGGAATGCATAAATCTCCAATTATCTGATAAATGAAGAAAATACCTCGGGTTATAGTAATCTTTCCCTGGCCATACGTTGGCAGGGCAATCTCCAATTATGTGTTCAATCGTATCAAAACGACCAAAGCATAGATCTAATCCTCCGATAAAGCAAATCCGATGGTCAACTATCACAACCTTTTCGTGATGTGACCTGAAAATAAAGGATGGACATCAGCAAAAAACAATGAACAGTGCATAAGAGAAAACTGCTGTCCAACTTAATACATACCATAAGTATATTCCTGTCGAAAAATGGTTCGGATAACGCAACACCCTTATATTCTCATGAATGTTATGGAGTATTTTTTTGCTGTACATACTGTTAATTTTCAAAGCAACGGAAACCTCTTTGTAAAGAAGAATATATATCTGCAAAGTCATGGAATGAGAACTTATAGCTGGTAAATCAGAACCCAAATAGGAGTCAAAGAATGCTTTCAAAACAGATTGCTCAAAGATTGGTGCATATTATCAAGAGATCTGCACATCATAACAAGTTGACAAATAAGAGTGACGAAAGTTATAAACCATATGCACCTGGACACCTTGTTTAGCTTTAGCTTCTAGCAAATTATCAAGCCGGGAGATGGAATGATCTCGGAAAGGGCGTCTTAGGTAAAGCTCAGGGCAAAGCCACCAACCAGTAATAAATATCTGAAGTGTAGGCATTTTAAGGGGTGAGTATTACAAGAATAACCATACTCTCACTGAAATGGCTTGCTCTAAGGTAGAAATGAACCTCTGATTTTGCATCCTCTATTGCAGAAGCAATTGCATCAAAAGCTGCTAGTCCATCTACGAACCACTGAGCTTGACTCCCATCTTCTGTTAAACCCCTTTGAGGGGCGAAGGAGCCAAACTGGTGAGGATGACACCAACCCTCAGGAGGCCTTAACGCAGCATCATTTATGGAAGCAACCCATTCTTTCACTTTACCACTACTTGAGGTTCTTACTTCTATGTTCCGACATCCAGATAAAATCTGTTGCCAGTTTACATGTTGATAACTCTCAATCAGGCAGTGGAGCCAAAATTAATATTCAATACGTCATTCATATAATAAGGTACCTGACCTCAAAAGAATAATGCAAGAAGCTGTGCTCTTTCAACTGGTTTGCTAAACACATTTTGGGCGCTTTACTGCCATTTGATGTTGGCAAGACATCAAAGAATATAACATCTAAGGGTTTGGTCTCAAAAGGATCTTCGAGCAAGGCCAAGAACCCAGGTTTAAGAACAGCCCACACCTTGACGATTGAAAATAATGTGAAAGTTTGATTTACAGTTACTCATTAATTCATAAGAAGTAAAAATGCACATACTTGGGTGCTGCAAAAAATACTAATCAGAATTTGAATAAACAAATATCCTGACCAGAAGGTCAACTAGAGACATGTCCAGTGAAGCATTAGGAACTTATTTGATAGCATAAATGCATATAAAATGAGTATCCATTTGATATAATTGTACTGAATTCAGAAATCAAACATGTAACTACCTTTTCCCAATTGTTAATGCAGCAACCAAACCACTGGCATGGAAAACAACCTACGCTATCATCTTGCCTGGAGACTTTCGATAGATGCTTCACCATTATGAAGCCCTCCTTCATCTTTGGACCATATTCTCTTGAGAAAGACAACTTAGAGACCTCCAAGAATTTGCACACCTGTATTCCAATATCAGATAGTTATCATAAGGGTAAAAACATAAGCAGTAAGGAATATTTTGTTCAAAACTCTCTATGAGTAATTTCTAGATCCTGTTTGTATTAGGAGTTTTTCTCTGTATCAACTTTTATTCTCTACGAGATTATGTCATTACATATGAGCTTGTATGCGGAGATTAAGATCTCCTAATATACAGTTGCGAGGTGAGCTTTCTTAGAGGATTAAAACTAATTTTAAAGTAGATAATTGCCAGTTTGTTCTGATCACATACAACTCAAAAAAAAGAACAAACAAGACGATTTGCAGCATCTCATAAACAATTGAATCCTAGATATGAATTGTCATCTATATAAGAAACTCGCCGCACCTGTTCAAAAACATCTGAGATTACTCAACACAAAATAGGAACTACCAATTATTAATGTAATTGAATTTTCTCTGCTCACCTCTCGAGAATTTACAATATCCAGATTTCCTAGGAAATGATTCAAGTAATTCTGCATTGCCACCTTTGACCTCTCTGAAATGGCCTGTTGGCCTCCTAGTGATGGACGAAGAATCGGTAGAGCAGCCTTGGTAGGAATATATCTGGAAAGCAGAACTCTTCCTTAGAGCTAAAATTAGAGTAATAAATTGCTTTTGAATTTTTACAAGGAACCTAATAGGAGTTTTGAATCATATGCCTTCACCTGTTCCTAACACTATCTTCTTGATTTACAGGAAGAGCACCGTCATCAGGTTCATCACCATCTTGCACCACTGGCAAATGATCAACTATTCCTAGACTATGGAGCCATTCTCTAACCTTTCAATGACAAGCAATACAGAAATCAGAAAGTAAAAAACCAGTCAACCAATCATGTTTATAACTTGAAAGATTACCAACAACATGAATTAAGTGAAGCTGGGGAAACAAAGAGGCACATATACGTTATAAAGTAGGAAATGCATCTTGCATTCTGGAATACCTGCTCTTGTTTCTCATGCAATTCCTCTATAATTGCTCTTCTTTTCAAAGCAAAGTGTAAATACAGAACTTGGGAAGCTTTCTTGTTTAAGAGCCACTTGAACTGTTAAATTGAAAAAAAAAAAGTCACTATTCACAAACGATTAGAAATTTTTAAAGGGAAACGGACAGCTTTAAATAGATATATAACAGCTGATGTCTGAGACAGGGAATTCGTCATCTCCCTTGAACAAGCATGATCGTTGTACACAAATACTTGGAACAAGTACGATCGTTGTACACCCTCGGAAAATGTAACAGAACAATCACCTTAATTTTCAAGAAGAAAAAAACTGACAGAACAAATTCAAGTGCATTGATTGTTCACCTGAAGTTTTCTTGTTCTTGTCATGTTCTGTTTCTATCTTCCTTTCAACATATGTTTATTAATCAGTCTCTATACAGAAATAGGACGATGTACGGTAATTTTTACCTGTTTGTATTGCAACTCAATGGTGTAAGAGAGAAGAATGGGGCTAATATCTCCGGTATCTGGTCTTGAAACCGAAACAACGTAGGCTTGTGGCAACTCATCGAAAATCCAATCAGGTTCTGGGAAGTGCCGGAAAGAGTAGGATTGGTGGAGAAACAAAGAGTCCGAATGCGTGGTGGCCTCGATGAGTGGCTCCGCTGCTGTTGACATCCCAAAACAGTCCCAAAAATCCCAATATACTCAACGGAAAGCCGTGTTGGCATGTCCGTTTTACGTCCACGAGAAGGTGGTGGAGTTGGTGGTTGTGTCAACGAAGAAAAACAAGTAGTGAGAGGAGGGAAGGCAAGTTATTTCATTAGTGACGATTGGTTTGTTTAGTTATCGTACTTACCGGTTTTTTGATGTTAGAGTAACGGTAAAGAGAAGAATGGTAGCGTTTTAGGACACGGTAATCAGGGTGTCCAGATCTTCTGTCTAATTTTATAGTGTCTTATTTTATTATATGAATTTTAGCCATTTATTTATGTAGATCCCGCACAAATAAATAAAGGACCTGCATAAATAAATTGCTGAAATTTATGAGATAGAATAAGACACTATAAAATTAGACAGAGAATTCAATCCTGTAACTAGGATAGCAATTAGCATCGGATTTGACTGTAACATGTCGCACCTGAACGGTTTTATTACTTGACATGGAAAAATAGGTGATTTCAGAGGATGATCCTTTTGTTTAACAGAATATTTCCAATTTCCCCATGTTTGTGTTCTTGAAAGAGTTCAGAATATCCAACTCTTCAGAATATCCGGTCTTTTGTGCTTTTACAAATAAGAATATGCTGAAGGAGACGACGGCCTTCGCTGACACTTTGGTTAATTTAACACTCAATATTAAAAGCACCTGACTTTTAATGTTGCAAGTTGATGATTCCTTATTCCACCAAATTACTCCAAACATCCAACCAAATATCATATTGAGTACAAGATTTTTGTCGTGCACGGCTACCCCTACGTCATCTGGCTATTCAGAAATATACTCCTTTCAGCCATTTTCCAGCATATACATACCTCGCAAGTCTTCTTCAATCTTGCCTTATTTGTACGCCTATCTATTTATTGTTTCTTACATTTCACAGCGTTTATATCTTCAGATGGTCTTCCTTTTGTATTGGTTAGTTTTGCACTCCTTTCATTTTCTAATTAAATCAAGTTCAGGGTTTTCTTTCCCTTTCTGAGAATGACGAAGCTTGGCATCAGCTTATACTACAGAGGCATTTAAGAGAGCAGGGCATTTAAGAGAGCGGGCATCACGTAGTGTTTTGTCGCTTTAGACAACGGATTGAGCCAGTTGAGAGCCCAAAAGACCTAGAAAGCGATTGGCATCCACTAGTAGGCAGAAAAGAATATGCTTGAAAATTCAAGAAAGGGTTCTCCAATTACAGTTCGTGGTTAAGCTTGGAAAAACTCGGCAAAGCTAGACCTGAGTTGACCGGACTTTAAATTGGGCTTAAATTTTGTTTAAATTTTAGGCTGAAGCCTAAACTTAAAATTATAAAGTGAAGCAACATCGTTTTTAATTTTAAAATAAAAAATATATATTTAATCGGGCTTGATTGGGCTCGATCGAGCTTTGGTTTTACACAAGCTCAAGCAGTTTTTTATTCCCCTAAATTGTCTTCAATACAAGTCTTTTCTACCGTAACATTGAGTTGAGAAATCACACCTTAAATAAAATGATACGTAATGTCAATGTGCTTTCTATTTAATCATTGCAAGATTTCAACTTCCCTAGAAGGCAATTCTAAGAGATTGGAGGTCGATTCTAGGAGATTTTGAAGATTTGTTGGAGAAGGTTTAAATTTTCCTCATTTAGCCAAGGAGATAAAAGAGAGATTTAGAATTATGAATCCGTCACTTTCTATTCATCTTTCTTTTTGTTTATCTTCGATTTTGTTTTCTATCATGTGTAACTAAATTTCTTTAGTGTCTAGGTAAGATGAACTCTATATTTATGCCTTAATGTTTTGATACTTTTATTTAATGCAATTTTTTGATTGATCTATTATGATTCAATTACGTTTTTAACATAAGTTCTAATATATCCATAATATTATATCATAATTTGATTTTACAACATAGAGATTGAGAAATCCTTATATGAATAAATCTACCATAATTGGAAAGAGATGATTTCAACCCTAGAGATAGAATGACATAAATCCTCCATATTAGAGTCAAACCTAATAAAGGAATTCACAATTCAGTAATCTTATAAACTTTAAACTGAGTAATTCGATTGATAATCTTGAGATTATTTGTTATTAGACTTGAAAGATATTAGCATACTATAGGAATTTTCACGATCTAATGGTCAATAAAACTATAACATGATAAAAGATCAACTAGTTAATGGTTTTTAGGAAGATTTGAAACCTAGACATTAATTCTCAATATAGGTAATTTCCTAAGTGATTTCTTATTTCTCTATTCAATATTGGTACCTATTTTATTTTATTTGCTTAGGTTTGATTTTCTTTAATTAAAAATCAAAACCAAACTCATATACTAGATAATAGTATAATAGTAACTACTAGTATTCATCATTTTTGTAGGATCAACCCGTACGTATAGAAACTAGCTATAACTACGCTATACTCTTGTGGTTAATATGCAATTAAGACATATAGGAAAAGACAATCAAGTTTTAGATGCCATTGTTAGGGACATTAATATTAGGATAACGTTATTTTTGTTAATCTAGTTGTTACTTCAGTGTCTGTTATTTTGCTTTATTCTTGTTTTTATTTTACATTATTTTATTTGTTTAGTTTTAGAATTAGATTCCTAGTTAGTGTTAGAGTAGTGCCCTAAAGGCAATTCCCTTTAGCGCTTTTTGTTCATAGTCATGTACAGACTTTATAAAGAAATAAAGAAAGGCATGTTTCATTTATTTGATGTTCTTTATGAATTGATATTGATCTTTAATCAAATTAATGAA
>JANIPM010000007.1:10836815-10853869 GCA_027478405.1 Erythroxylum cassinoides
TCCTCCTTTTTGTCTCTTTATTTTATGTATAACTTTTGAAAACAATAATTTCCTCTTTCCATCTCTTTGTCTCTCTTTTTTTGCACAACTTTCAAAAATTGCCCCTTCTCTTTCTTGCCTTTTTCTCACTCTCTTTTTATGTTTCTCTCTCCCTTCTCTCTCATACTCACACACTCCCTCATATGCCTTATTAAATGCCTAATAATAATGCAACTAGTTTAGTTATGTAACTATGTCTTTGTGAGCATGTGTCACAAAAGAGTGAGACAACTGATATAGAACATAAATTTTCATAATGACGTAATTAGTTTAGTTAAGGGAGGTAATTATATCTTCAAAATAAGACAATCACTCCCATTAAATTAAGATAGAGTAAGGTGACTGCCTCATTAAAGTAACATAATTAACCTATAGAAAAAATATTTCTACGAGATGCAATTGGTCTAACTAGGTGAAACATTTGTGCCTTCAAGGTGAGATAACTCATCTAAAATATAGATGTTAAAGAAGTTCTCTAAAGGCAATCGCCTTTAATACTTATTGTACAAATCTTTATGATTAATAAAAAGGCATTTTCATTAATTTGATCTTCATGTTCTTTATGAATTGATAGTGATCTTAGATCAAATTAATGAAGTTCTCGATACATTACATAGCATGAAGGAAATTATGATGAGATCACGATAATAAGATTCCTATCATGTGTAATTATGTTAGTATTTAAATTATCCCTAATCATAGGAATAATGAGACGGGACATTATTAATTTGGATAGACTAGCATATGTTATACTCTTTGATTGGATCTAGGAGTGAATTAATAAGTGTGAATTATATCATATTTTAGGATATAGTTTGATATGTATTTAGCTGTTAATTCGATCAGTTAGTATATGTTTAGGTTAGAATTGTGTTAGTTTGTTAAGTATTTTATGGGTTATTACAAGTTTTTAAGCTTAAATATTATGTTTTAAAAGTACTTTGATGTGTTTGCTAGTATTTCAGGGTGAACATTAAAGAATAAATAAGTTTCAGAAGATATTAGGGCCGAAACAATCGTGACAGAAGGCTCAAATGTTGGCCATAATCGTGGTCTACATCGGGTAGACGTGCAGGCGCGGACAAAGTTCACGTTTTGAGGAATTTTTTGGACGTTTCATACTCCTGAAAAACCTTAAGGTTACTAAAAACATAAAAGACTATTTAAAGAATAACAAAAGAGGATAAAAGGAGCTTTACATTCAGCCACTCTTGGAAACCTTAAATGGAGAGAAAAGAAGAGAGAGAGAGAGAAGAATAAGAAATGGATCCCAATGCCACTGCTCCCTGGATTAGGTGGTATCCTGGGGCCAATACCGTCCTACTTTTTTCAACCTAAGATCCATTTTCTCTTTATTTCATTTTTCATTTAAATGTATAAAGTTGAGATGGATTGTATGGAAATAGGTTTCGGGTTGTTGATAATGTTTTTAACTCTCTTTCGGGATTTTACTTTGAGTTAATGTTGATTTATTTATTTTTTGTGCTTATTGGTTAAGGTGTTGTGATTGATTAATATAATTGCATGTTTCAGTAACAAACTGAGAAGGTGAGCCGAATAAAAATGATTAGATTGGATTAATGAGAGTTAGGTGATCTAATTAACCACTTAATAAATCTAGTCGGTAATTTCATAGAGAGAGATCTCATGCTAGACTAAGTTGTTTATTAGAAAGCTTTAGAACTAATTAGAATTTTGGGTAATTTGTGAATTGAGAGATTGTAAGTTTCATAATTCGATTAAGGTTTAGAATTTAGGATTTAATGGTTATAACTTGAGAGAGAGAGAGATCAACCCTAAGACTGTCTAGAACCAACACCCCGTAAATACATACATGGCTAGATTAGCATTAATGATAGGTAAAATTCCCTCTCTCATAACTTGATTAACTCTCTTGATGAATTTCCATTATAACCTGTGTGACTGCTCAGTTTAATTATGTTTATTGAAAATTTTGCTTTACAATTTTTTAATCAATTTCTTGTATTTACTTTTTATGTTCACTTGTGCATTTTTATTTCTTTTTATTATTTTTCTGAGCCTTAGATGACTTAGGATTAGGCTAGTACCCTCCTCATAGGATCGACACCTCTTATATTACAGTCACGACTCGTGCGCTTGTGGTATTTGAAGGCTTATAAATTTTAAAGCTCAAATGACATGATCAAGTTTTTGGCGTCGTTGTCTGGGAGACGTAGATTAGTTTAATTCTTATAGTATAACATTTTTTCACCTGCTTTTATGAAAAAAATAAGTTGGACATAAAGTAGATGACACATCAACTTGGATATCACCAGACAATAATGGGGAACCTCAAGAGTTGAATGCTAAAAAGAGATGGAAAGAACGATGGTGGAGGAAATACATTATGGAGAGCGACGGACCCTTATGGATGTCATGAGGCCATGGCTTAATGCCCATCGTCAACGGATTACATGACCACTGATGCAAGCGAATATGTTCGAGATTAAACCATCATTGTTAAACATGTTATGAACCAACGTGTAATTCTACGGGTAAGCCAATGAGGATCTCAATGCTTATTTAGCCAATTTCTCAAAGTGTAATTCTATGGGTTAGCCAATGAGGATCCCAATGCTCATTTAACTAATTTCTTAGAAATTTGCGACAACTTCTGATATATTGGAATGTCGGAGGATGTTGTTAGGATAAGGCTCTTTCCTTTTACACTTAGGGATCGAGTCAAGGTCTGGTTGAATTCTCTCAACCCATCTAACATCACAACTTGGGAGCATTTGGTGTGAGTTTTTCTAGAGTATTTCCCTTTAAACAAGATAACAAGACTAATAAAGGAAATTATCAATTTCCAGCAAAATGACGGGGAGTCTTTATATGAAGCCTGGGAGTGGTATAAGGAGTTACAAAGAAGTTGTCCTCAACATAACCTACCCATAGAATTTTTATTGCAAACCTTCTACACTAGAATTAATTCACCTAGAAGGAGCACCATAGATGTAGCTGCTGGAGGATCATTCATGAGGAAAATATTTGAACTAGCACACAATCTATTGGACATCAGAACGAAGTAGACAACAGTTAACTTTTTGAGACCCAGGAGGAATGATTGTTGCTATAAATTTAATGACAACATTGTAGGTTGAGATCCACAACCTAACCGAGCAATTGAATAACTTAAAAGCCACCTCTTCCTCTCTAGTCACAGAAATGCAACACGAATATGAGCCATGTGGACAAAAGAGCTATACTATAGCTGATTGCTTCTTAGGGGAAAACAACAACGTGGAGCAATTCAAATTTAATGAAGCACAAGTTGGTCAGGGAGATAACAATCCTTATTCTATCACATACTAGTTGGGGTGGCATAACCACCCAAATTTTCATTGGTCTAATAATACTGAGATTCAGTTTAGAAATTAAGGGTCACATAGATATCAACAGGATAAATACAATGGCTATGATTCTAAAATGGACAAGATCATAGAAAAGCTCATAAGTATGGATGAGGCCCGGAAAAGGTTAGAAGGGCAAATTGACTAAGTGACAAGGACTCATACTTCTTCTATTCTCAGTTTGGGGGTTCAAGTGGAACAAGTTGCCAATGTGTTATCTATAAAAAGTGTGGGAAGTCTTTCGAGCAACATGGATGTATATCCAAGAGAGTAAGTTAAGGCTGTCACACTTAAAAGTGAGAAAGAGTTAGGAGAACTAACAGATAGACCAGCTGAAACTCACTTTCTAGAGGACCAAGAGATGAAAAAAAAGGATGAAGAAAAGAATGAGGACCCTTCTTATGTTCCCCCTTCGCCTTACCTACGGAGAATACCATTCATAAGAGTTGATGATGTTGAATCTTTAAAGGAGCACAAGAATGAAGAACATATAACAGCGAACATCAAGTTTGAAGAAGCTATAAAAGTCTTCGTTCATGAAGCAAAAAAAGAAGAAGAAGAAAAGAGAGTGACTAAGGAAGAACAAAAGCAGCTCACCCTTTTACCAAACAAACTACTAGACTTAATAGAAGATTCAGGGAGTTTCATCATTCCCTATTTTATTGACAGTTTGTTAATGAAAAGGACCTTATTGAAATTAACTATTTTTCTCAACTTTATCAATATTGTCCTTATGATCATTTTGCAATTTGTAGCTTACTCACAAGCTACAAATTTGATGTTGAATGAGAAGGGTGGAAGCAAGCCACTCATAATTGATCCTAGTTGAGCTTGCAAGGATGCGAGGTCAAGCTAATGACCCTAAATTAGCACGTTTAGTAGTTAGATTTAAATTATTGTGTAGTTAGGTTTGTTTTAAATTCTAAAATAAGCTTGTAATGATGTGGAATGGTTGGATTGCTAACTCTCTTATTCTCTTCGAATGAATTATAAGAAAGGGAACCTAGGTCAGTGTCAAGTGCATTAGGTCTCCATCTTCGACACCCTCCCCATCTCAATCACCCTGCTGAGTTCATGTTTTAACCCTTCTCTTTTCATTTTTGTTAGTATTTTCTTCTTATGTTTTTTGTATATTATGTTTTATTTCCCCCTGGTGTGTTTGTATACCCTTCTCACGTTGAGGACAATGTGTTATTCAAGTGTGAGGAAGGTTATGTGTTTTGCTTTGAGTGTGAATTTTGCATATTATTATATTAATGTATTTAGGTTGCGTATTGTGAATTGTGTGAATGTATTAATGGCTTATATGGATTGAAATAGATTTAATTTTGAACATAATCTATTAGGTTGTAAAGATTCGTTAGCTCACGAAATTAGTGATTTAGGTTCTTTGGCTAAAATATGCAAGTTAATAAGGATTCAGTGTTAATTTATCACCCCATAGGTTGCCACATTCATTTATAATTTTAGGTATTTTGACTGAGTAGCTTTGCAAGTATTATTTCATAAAAATGAGTAGCTAAAGCAACAAGGTAGGAATTAATTAAAAAAAGGGTTTGTAAATGTGTGCCTTCACACCAAAAGGCTATAATGACATTCCAACCAAGCAATTTAATAAAAACATGACTTAGTTGAGTAACGGGATCGACATTCATCACCAATGTTCGCCTCTATGTAAAAAGACTAGGTCTGTGTCCACAAAAAGTAATAAAAATTATGTTTTCTAATAAAAACCTACCAAACTTGTAAGTAGCTTAACTTTTCATGAAAACGTTCTTAGGATTGGTTACAAAGTTTAAAAGACCAAATAATTATTAATGTGTGTGTACAATTGAAAAGGGTGAATAAACTTGACATTTAAGTTTTGATTAATATGCATATATAGTCCAGAGCTCCTAGACGCAGGTTTTGCATATTAATGATTTGGAACAACTTGAATGATTGTGTTTAAAGTTAAATTTATTTCATAAAGTTGAAGCCATTGTCTCATTACTGCATATGTGCTTTGTGCTTTTATGTGTTTGTTATTTTGTTTACTTGAGGATAAGCAAATGTTTAAGTGTGGGGATGTTGATAAGTGTAAATTGCATTGTGTTTGAGGGCATAGTTTGATAAGTATTTAGTTATTAATTCAATCATTTGGTATGTTTCTAGGCTAGAATTGTGTTAGTTTGTTAATTATTTATGTTTTAAGTATTTTATAGGTTAGTACAAGTATTTGAGTTGAAATATTATACTTTTGAGATACCTTGATGTGTTTGCTAGTGTTTTAAGGTCAACATCAAAGAATGGAGAAGTTTCGGAGACATTCAGGCTAAAAAAATGACCCACAATCATGGCCTGCATGCCATGATTGTGACAGAAGCCCACGAAATAGCCCACGATCATGGCCTACAAAGGGCAGACGTGCAAACACTCAAGAACGTCAACTTTTGATGAATTTTTTAGATCTTTCGAAACCCGAAAAAAAGCCTTGGGCTGCTTAGAACACAATAGGATATTTAAAGAATAAGAAAAGAGGCTGAAGGAGGAGCTTTTGTGTCAACCACCTTGAGAAACCCTAGAGAGAAATCATCAAAAGATGGGGAAGAGAAGAAGGAAGAGCGAAGAGGAGAAGAAGCTGACTCAATGTACTTCCTAGATCAGGAGGTCTCCCGACATCACTACCTCCCATCATCCATTTACATATATTTCCTATTTATTTCCTATTTTATTATCGTATTGAATTGGATTGAATAGTTGATGATAAGATCTATAATGTTAAGGATGTTCTAAACTCACCTTCGAAATTTTATTCTTAAATTAATGAAAAATCTGATTGTTTATGTGTTAATGGATCTGTTGTGGTTTGATTATGCGATTGCATAATTCGGTAATAAACTGAGAGGGTGAATCAAATGAAATGATTAAATTGGACAAACGAGAGTTAGGTGATTTAGTAGGGACAAGAATTGAATCAGATTAAGAAATTGTGTGAAGAAAGATCTTGCATAGGTTTCAGATAGTTTATTAGGGAACTTTAGAACTAATTAGGGTTTTGGATAGGTTGTAAATTGAGAGATTGCAATCCTATAATCTGATTAGGGATTATGATTTATGCTTAATGGTTATAACTCGAGATAGAGTAATCAACCCTAGGATAGTCTAGAACTAACCTTAGAATTTAGGATTAGATTAAATCCCTCCTCGTGGAATCTACACCTTTGGGACTACACTAATAAACCGTGTAGTCTATCAAAGATCCTTATACATATGCATATGTTTCATCACATTGATAGTGATACTATAGTATTTACCAGTCGCATCACTGGTAGTCTATCAAAGACCCTTATACGTTATGCAAGCCTCATCACACAAGGTCTTATGCAAATTGATCTAACCTTATTCTCTTTACTCTAATGCTGCATGAGCTGGGCTAATGTATGTCCTAGATGGATTGGTGTCCGCTCACTCTTACTCCACAGGTAGAGCATGTCCAGATTTTCCACATCACTATTATTGTCAGCTTGCCCGCCCAGTGTGTGACTTAGAACTCTATGTATATATCTTAGTGTTAGGTGTCATAAAGATGATTGCTTGGATCTACTCAGGTTATAGTCACCGTCCTCGCTGATCATACTCCAAAATTGGTGAGAAGAGATCTCATATGGAAAGTTTATCTATAGGGCTAAGTAGGTTGACGTCCCTAAAAGTTCTTAGTCGTATAACCCTATTATGATGGAGAACACTACGTAGCTTTTATAAACCATCTCCCCTAGTAGCCAGAACTAGATAGTGTTTGGCTGGTCCCAGTTGTGATGTCCTTTCTCCATAAAGAGTATGGATGCCACCTCGAGCATCAGTTACTAGTATAAGGGATCCATGATCTTGAAAAATCAATACCATGCTCAAACATCAACAAGGTACCAAAATTGCTAAACGAAACTGACTTATGCAAGCACCTACTATTCAATGCTATAGCCTATTATGAAAGACCTCTCCTTGATCCAAGGTACCTTGCTCTCATGGTTGGACTGTGGGAGCTCCCCTCAAGTCTTTAGAGAACTTTACTCCTCATTATTGCTTCCTTGTACCACTTTTACTCGTGATAGTCTTCTCATTATGATTGAAACTTTAAATAAATATGAGAAATAGTAGATAAAGTTTGAAAAAAATTATTTACCTCATTTATTTATTATTCTTAGTAAATTTTAAAAGGTGAAAATGAACTAGTAACAGAAAAATTAAACACAAAGCCAAACCACAAACAAATAATTTGACTCAAATAAATAAATAAATAAATAATAGCCTAATTAATCACAAAATTGAAATTACTAACATCTCAATTAACCAATAAAACTAATCTAATTATTCAATTATAAAATTAAACCTAAAATTGAAAATAATAAATCTAATGTAACGTTTACACAAAATTAGCACAGTAAACATTGAATATATCTAAATGTAATTTCCATTAAATGTTCTTTAAGATTTGTTTTTGTGTTACTATGAAAACTCCCTTTTGGTCTTTTAGATACTAATTTTTTTATGAAAGCCTCTATTTTCAATGTCTTGCATCAAAATCTTGAGCAATTTTTATCATATTCTCTTCTAGAGTCGATTTCTTAGCTTGTGGTGATTGTTGTTGAAATCTTAGAGGAGGGTTGTTCTTTGGTTGCCCTTGATTTTCACAAGAGAAACTGGGTTGATTCTTCTATCCTGGATTGTAAGTAATGTTATATGGATTGTTTTGGGGTCTAGGAGCATTCCCTATATAATTTACATGATACTTTAATTCTTGACAATTTTAACCTAAATGTTCTAGCCCACAAACCTTATAATGTATAAATTGACATTGTGGATTCATCTTCAGTCTATTAATTTTTGTGTTTAGATCTTCGACCTCATTTGCCAATTTTTCCACTGCATTTACTTCATATACCCTTGTTGGTTTGTTAAGTCTTACTCAGGAGGAGTACTATCGATAATTGTTCATCGCTATGCCTTTAATAAATTCATGGGTTGCTTCTAATGTCTTATTATTTAAAGTAATCCAAGTAGTTGCTTCTATTATCTGTCTTGTATTCTGATTTAGGCAATTAAAAGGGTTGAATCTGCATCCAAATTGGTAGACGATGATGTGACATTTTTTTCAACATCTCCTTAAACCTCTCCTATGTGTCATATAGTGCCTCTGAATTAGCCTCGGAGGAGGAGGAGATATCGTTCCTCAACTTTACAGTCTTCACTAGTAGGAATTACTTTAATAAAAATTTGTCTACTACATGATCCTATGTAATAAGTGATGATCTTAGCAGAGAGTTCAACCATTATTTTTCTTTTCCCCTTAATGAAAAAAGAATAATTGTAGTCTTATCACGTCATCATTCGCCCCATTAATCTTGAAGATATCAAAAATCCCCAAAATTTTAAGATATGTGCATTCAGATCTTCATCTCATAGTCCATCAAATTAAATAAATTGTTGCACCATTTGAATAATACTCAACTTGTTCTCAAAATTGTTGGCATTAATAGTTAATATGATGATGAGGGACTCTGCTCTTGTCAAGTATGGTCTAGCACGATCAAACATAGTTCTTGGTTGGTCTACCACGGTGTTCTTAATTCTTCAATGTCGAACTCTATCAATTATGTTTTTGTGGAGATTTCTACGAGTTGTTCTATTAATTTCTATATCTCCATTTACTAGGATCATTGGTTCACTTCATGTTATAAATTAACCAAAGAGTCAAGATCTGTGAGAAATAAGAAAATCAAAGAGTTAATAAAATAAAAAATGAATTAGAAACAAAAATAAGATAAAATAAAGTAAAAATGGCTAAAATAATAAAAGTTAGGATTTCCTAATGTTACTAATCCCCGACAACAATTCCAAAAAATTGATTGCTATGGATTATGCTTTTTAAGATTTACCAGTTTTAACCACAAGTGCACGATATAGTTATAGTTAGCATAGGCAAGTATAAGTTGGTCCCATAAGGATCATAAGTACTAGTATTAACCATTTTTCTATTATTTAATCGTCAACTCAGATTGTGGATTTAATTAAAATTTAAACAAAATAAAAATAAACTAATCTTAAAACAATAATGAACTCAGACAAAGGAAAATATTACAAAAAATTGATATAAAGTAAATAATACCCTGGTGATAAATCCCCCAACAGAATTCTTAAATATTAACCCTTTATCATGGAATTAAATTAATGATTAATGGATCGTGGAAATTGCTATCTTATTCTATTATCTTTCTTATGACTACTAACTAGCTCCTCAGTTGATTACCTAAAATGTCTTTCAAGTTAAAACGTTTAATATTGCATTATTGATTCATGAATTTCACTACCAGGTTTGACCTTAATCTAGCATATCTATATCGTCCTATCTGTAGGCTTGTATGCAACTCCTTCCAATTATAGTAGATCTATTCATATGAAAGGATTTTTTACTCTCAATCATATGAAATCAGATAATGAACTTATGTTCCAGATATATTAGATCAAGAATATAGCATATAATTGAATCACAATAAATCAACTAATAAAATTGCTTTGAATAAAAGATTAAATCATATTTTCGTCATAACTTAGGGTTCATCACACCTAGGAACTAAAAATTAATTCGTACTTATAAAAATCAAAATCAATGAAAAATATTCAAAAGAAAAAATAGAAATAAAAGAAATCACTTTCTAAATCTCCCTTTTCTATAATGAATCTTCTTGAAATTTGGATCGAATGATTCTATCTATTGGATCTTGTGAAGTAATCTTTATGTTTTCCTTGTCTTTTAATTATAACTACCTCCTCTTTTTGTCTCTTACATCTCAAAAATGCTCTAAAACTTGTCTCCTTCTGTTTTGCCTATGATAATGTCTTTTTATAATAAAAACTAAGGTTTTTGGGATGTATATGGTCACTTACACGATATTGTAGGTAACTATGCATACAATCGTGGTGGAACCATTTTAGATGAGCTACAATTGTGGCCTATCTTTCCATGACTGTGACAGAGAGCATTTTAGTCGGCATCACAGTAGACGCGAGCCGACTTCTAAAACTTAACTTTGCGAGGTTATTTCAAACTTTTAGGCCTTGACTAAAACCTACGTTTTACCCTAAGTAGAAAATACTATAAAAGGCAAAGAAAAAGAACCTTATCCATTCTTGCCACTTTTGGAAGAAGTTAAGGAAGAAGAAGCTTATAGAGAGAGAAGAAGGGGACCCACCTTAGTTGCTTCCACTTCCAATCATTTCAAGTTGTACTCTTTTCTTTCCATCTCTTATTTCTTCATCTGATGTATGAGATATGATTGATGATGATGAATCTTGAATTAAGGATGTTGTAATTTTTCTTTAGGTTCTGTTTTTTATTTAATGTTAATCTAGTTGTATTTGTGTTAATTCATTTGGCTGTTATAATTATTTGTTGTAATTGCATGCTTCAGTAATAAATCGAGAGAGTGATGTCTATCTTTGTAGATATGATAGAGGATATAATGGAAGTTTTCATGGATGATTTTTCAATTTTTGGAGACTCTTTTGAGATGTGTCTTACCAATTTGGATATGGTACTCCAAAGATGTGAAGAATCATACTTAGTGCCAAATTAGTATAAGTGCCACTTTATCTTGTAGGAGGGGATAGTGCTTAGGTAAAAGATTTCACATCAAGGATTTGAAATGGACAGAGCAAAAAATGAAAGTCATGTAAAAACTCCATCTCCAATGAACGTCAAGGTGTGCGAGGATTTTTAGACCATGCTGGGATCTATTGTCACTTTCTTAGAGATTTCTCCAAAATTAGCAAACCTTTGACAAACTTGTTATTTAAGGATGTGCCTTTCCTTTTGGAT
This sequence comes from Erythroxylum cassinoides, assembly GCA_027478405.1. NCBI lineage: Eukaryota > Viridiplantae > Streptophyta > Magnoliopsida > Malpighiales > Erythroxylaceae > Erythroxylum > Erythroxylum cassinoides. The sequence goes on from JANIPM010000007.1 coordinate 10,848,081, forward strand.
GCAAATTGTTTATCTACATTTAATCAATTGAAGGAGCCAATGACACTAGCACCAGTTTTAGCACCCCCTGATTGGACACTCCCATTTGAGATTATGTGCGATGTGAGCGACCAAGCTATAAGTTGCACATTGGGCCAATGGAGAGATAAAAGGTTGTATGCAATATACTATGCAAGCATTTATGGGACCTTAACTTAACTACACCACCATAGAAAAGGAACTCCTCATAATAGTGTATGCATGTGATAAGTTTCGGTCGTACCTCTTAGGGTCTAGGGTGATTGTATTCACCGATCACGTTCTTTAAAATATCTTTTTTCCATGAAGAATGCAAAACCTAGACTTATTTCGTGGGTGCTACTCTTACAGGAGTTTGATATAGAAGTACGAGATAAGAAGGGAGTAGAGAATGTGGTCGCAGGCCATTTATCATGTCTTGAAGGAGGGGAATGTGAGCAAAGTGACGATATTAACAAGAATTTCCCTAATAAAACACTGATGTTACTCAACAGCTTGGCGACACCATGGTTTCATTGATATTGCAAATTATATTGCCAGCAGAAAGCATCCTTCTGATCTATCCTATCAACAGTGGAAGAGATTCTTACACGAGTGCATATGATATCTATGGAATGAACCAATCTTGTATTAAATTTGTGTTGATAGTTTAGTGTTATTCCTAGTTTCTATTGCTTTTAATTGCCTTCATATATTGATTTTGGTTGCAAATTATTGTGATTTGATCCAAACCGGAGATAAATTGAATGAAAATGTTGTGAATATTGCATGCAGTTGATTGGATTATATTTCAAATTTTGCATGAAAAATTGAAGTTCACATCATTTTGCATGAAAGAAAAAAAGAGAATATAATAATAAGGATGCAGGTGGTGAGTCACCACAGTGCATAAGATGGTGACAAATTTGCCTCTAGTCACCACCATGCAAGCTTATGCAAGGGGTGACCAATCCTTATGGGGGTGACAAAGATAGTCACCCTGTGCAAATTTTCATGCACTCCTTTAATCTATTTGTTTTATTACATGGCAGCTGTAAGTTGAAGGGGCACGAAAACATAAACTAGATAAGGCTACAAATAGAGAGGATAGGAGGGTGGTAGTGATATCATTCATTATTCACTCTTCACTCACACTGGAGACACATTCAGCTGAACAGAGGGAGAGTTGAGGCAGAGAGATGAAGATAAAAACAAGAGAACTGAGGTGGGGAAAAAGAAGAAGAACATAACAGGGAGCAGTCGGGTGAGAAGTGAAGCAGAGGCAGAAGGCGAGAGCCAACACTAGAGTTCTAAGCTAGGTAATAGATCTACCATCAGCTCTCTCATCCAAGGGTTTATTTTGTTTGTTAGCTCTTGTTTCATCTCTGTTACTTTTATTGAACTCTTTTATCTTTGTCTTTTGAACTTGTCTTCTTTGTTAAAGGTTGATAGTCCATTTCAATATTCACTATTTTATTGCTTTGATACTTATTTTTTATTCTTGAATATATGAATTAAGTATTTGAAAATGATTAACCATGTTTATGCTATGATGGGCTTAATCTTTTTCTTGAGGATTAATGTAGCTATTTTAATCAACTATGCATGAATGAGTTATGGTTTTATTGTCTTATTAATTAATGTGGTTTCTAAGTTGAATGGATGTAATGGCATGACCAAACCTAGTGTCATTTTAGTGTTAAACAAAGGATCAAGAAAAGAAGTTTAATACGAAACGAGAAACTATGGATGCTTAAGTTAAGAACTAGAAATATATTAACTTAAGTGGTAATTAGTGGTTAGGTCTTCATAATAAATTCGAATGATAACTTGTTGAATATGAAAGTTAGATTAATTCATTATTCAAGTCATTTAGAGCCCGATTGTTAATTTTAGTAAGATAACTATCCAATCATTCCCCTTAATCATGCATAGGAGATTAAATTAGTAAAATTAATTCTCAAGAGTCTTCCATTTCGATTAATCTATTTTCCTTTGCTTCTGGTTGAATCATTTATTTTTTAGACTAATTTGTGATTTTCTTTTATAGCCTTCACTCAACAAATGGGGTAGAATGTTTAGGATTGCATTTTTTTGTTTTTGTTCAAAATTAATTTAAGTAAATCAATTTCACCTCCATGAGATACGACCCTGGGTAATCATTACAACTACCTCTTATACTTGCGAGTAGGATGGTCTAGGTAGTTTTTAGAACTTTTTGGGCACATTAGCATTTAAACTTGAATTAATTTTAACTGTTTTTGTTTACTAAATTGATTTTGATTATTTGTGTTTGTTCATGTATACATGTTTTTTGTGTTATTTCGTCAATGTGTTTTGTAATTTTTGTTATTAATTCAGTGCTTTCCGTAGTTAGTTTTTTCTAGGTAGGAGAACTTTAGGTAATGAATTCATTTGGCTTATGGTAGGAAGGAGATCTTTAGATAGTGAACCCATCCCTTTTATTCATAACATATATCAAAGATGAAGACGTTAAGGGGACTCTAAAGACAATCGTAAGGAGCCCAAGCATGGAGATCAAATGAATAATCACAAGATGGGTGAAAGGAAGTTGGAGATGAAGGAGTGTGCCAGACTAGTGATTTGGTACTGTGACACTGTGTATACATTTAGGATGGGTAGCTAGAAATTATGAATTGAAGAGCATCCATTACAATATACTACCATCCTCCTATGGGGTTCCTAATTAAGACTCTTTAAATTTCATTTTGGAATTCTAGATCACTCTCCAAACCTTCCTTTTGGATGGCGTAAATGATGATCAACTCAGGGTGAGGTGCTTCCTACACACATTGAAGGATTGGGCCAAGGCATGGCTAATGACCCTTCCACCCAATTCATTGACTACATGGCAAGAGGTATACAATAAATTTATGGGAAAATTATATTCCCATTAAAGACATTTGATTTGCATGTCAAAATAGCTACCTTCACTCTGACGAAGGGAGAGCCATTCTATGAGGCGTGGAATGCTTTAAGCTCTTGTTAATTATCCACACCATCATTTTTCACTTCACATGATAAACCAATGCTTTTATGATGGGTTAACGCGACAGTGCCAGTACACGGTGGACAATGCAACAGAGGAGTTGTAGGAGAGGACGTCTAAAAAAAATGTTTAAATCTTCACAATGATGGGGATAATGGAAAAGATTGAGGGGAAGAAGAGCTGGAGTTCATGAAGTGAGCTCAAATCAAGAATTGGCTATGCAGTTAGCTGAGTTAATGAGGCATGTAAAGATGTTAACTACGAGACAACGACAAAACGTTCCAATCAAGAAGTTTGTGGTATATGTGGAACTTATGGTCATGGAGTGAATGTTTATACATATTCATTTGAACCTTTTTAATAAATGAGGAGGAATAAGCCAACGCACTTAATGGTTTTCAATCAAGGGAGCAAAATGATCTGTATTCAAATAGCTACAATCCTAGTTTGAGAAGTCACCCTAATTTTTCATGGAAGACCAACAATCAACCAATGCAAACCCAACAAGAATACCAAAATTTTCTGAGGCCAAATTATTACGAAGGGCAATCCTCAAATCAAAACCCGCTAAGCAAGCCTTCCTTGAAGGAAAGCTTGAATGCATTTATCCAGGTCATAACTCAAAATCAGGAAACGAACAACAAGAGGTTCAACTCTTTGGACGCATCTTTGAAGAGGATTGAGATCCAAGTAGGGTAACTCACTATTTAAATGCACAACAATAAAAAGGGAAAGTTGCCTAGTCAACCCAAGCAAGCCCATGCAAGCATTATTCTAAGAAGTGGTAAAGTGATTGAAAATCATGTTGAGTTCGCTTCTGAGTTGTTTGATGCTAATAATCAAGAGAAGGAAAGCCTCATTGTAACATCCCGTTTTTTCCATGTTAAGGGCTAAAACCCTAGAATACTGAATATGAGAGATAATATTGAGAAACTAAGACATGCATTTCATGCTCGTGCATCATTTAGTATTGATACACATGAATTTGATAATTGCACACATTACAATGACTATACATGCACTCATTTGTCATTTATCAGGCATAGTTGATCTTAATTGATTTATAAATGTGATCATGATGTAAATAGTGAATATTTTGTCGTGAAAATTGATTTGGTGAGTAAAATTATTGATCTAGAATTTTTGGTGAAATTTAGGAAATTTTGAGGAATTTTGAACTAGAAAAAATGCCAAGTGGCAAGACAATTGATAAATGGTGGTAGAATTAAATGTCAAATGGTAGTAGAAATTGTTAATAAATGATATTAGTATTTAATGATGAATATCATAGAAAATTGGGAGAAAATTGGATTAGAAATTGGAGACAAATGGACTAGTTGAGAAAGATGACCTATTAGAAACCATAAGGTGGTGACATGTGGCAAATGACAAGTGTCACTTGCCATGCCATACACCCATCCACGATATTTCCTTTCATTTGAAAGACTATCCTTTGTCTTTCATTTTCATTTGATGCTTTCTTCTTCTCTTTTCATTTTCTATCTTCATCTTCTACATTTCTTCTTTATTTCCACGATACCTTTAACTCTTACCATTGTGAACTTTTCCATCATTTTTCACATGTCTCTTCAAGATCATGTGTCTTCTTCTTGAAGAAGAATCTAACCTACTCCACCTTCTATGATGATGATCGTGTGGTTCAAGGAAAGCTAGCGTTAAGTGATATTTTGAAGATCTTGAAGTTATACAAGTAAGTATCATATTGTTCTTAATGATTTGTTGAATGAAACATGTATGATGATAGTTAGAGGTTAAATGATCATAAATGATGTTTTATATATGTTGGAACGTGGGTAAAGAAATGAACACATTGATGTTTTATTTTTATGTTTATGATGATCAATATTTCGTAACTTGTTGTAGAGATGAGTTTGAAATAGAAAGATCAATAAAAATGGTGTAGGACAAAGGGTAGAAAATTTTGATAGATAAATGAATGTAAGATTAGAGTTAAGCATGTGTAAAAGTTAGGGATGAATATATGTATACGTAGATGTTCTGTTTTTGTGTTTATGATCAACCATAGTTTATGATTTGTTTATGAATAATGTTGAGCTAAAATGGAGGTAAGAATGAAGAGGATATGATGTAGAGTTAATGAACTATGCATAAGACGGTTTGAATGTAACATATAGGAGTCGAAAATCTGGAAAAAGTGAAAGAAGAATTGTTGAAATATTTTAGCTATAGTGTTTTCATGGAATATGAATCTGTAATTTAGACATATCTTGATCTAAAAATATACAAATTGGATTATTTTAAGTTTATATATGGCTATATTTTTCATGAAAGAATCAAATTTTAATTATGTCTTTAAGGGTTTCAAATTTTGGCTTCAAGTTGAGTATAGTGTGCTGTTGTAGTGTGAGGACAGTTAGTAGTATTTTAGGTATAACATTCAGAATACAGAATCAAACTGCATGAAATTGATGTCATTAGAAACGTAAGACATATAATAACATTATTTTTAGAAGAATGTATTGCCTAAATACCTCATTTTCTTTGTCAAAAGTGATCACCAAATAATTGCACGATCGTGCATAAACACTATCTTGACAGTAAGGGATCGTCAAGTGGTTGCATGATCATGCACAAGCACGATCGTTCCCTGCTGTCTTCCTACCTTACCTTGGTGTTTCTAGACTTAATTGAGGTTTGAAATGAACCTATATGGTTTCTAAAGAAAGTGGTTAAGTGATTGATAAGTTTAGGATGTTGATTGACATTAGAATTGAAGAATGGATTGACTTGATATGAATGT
>JANIPM010000007.1:10853969-10866859 GCA_027478405.1 Erythroxylum cassinoides
TTTAATATAGTGAGAGTCAAAGTCCATTTAAAGTTAGGGTTGTTGGGTAAACCCAAGCCCGCTTTACACGGATATATTTGAACTATGGAAATAGAATTTCTGGATTAATGGGTTGGTTTTGACTAGAAGTGTTAGTTTGTTGGGCAAATCCAAGATCAACATGGACAGAGACAAAGTTAGATAATGTACATCAGATGTATACGTGTCAAGAGTTGATAGCCCAATGAGTGTGCACACATCAACAGTTGATAGCACTAGATTCAATAGTTGCATTGTAGATGTAATTGGTATGATCGATACCTACCGATTGAACTAAGGTGGCTTCTTGTGCAAACCCAAGGTCATTCTTAGGGATATTGGATATCGACTCACTAGGAGAATTTCTCTACGAATTCTCTCATATTTATATTGAGGGTTATGAATTTGTGAAAAATAATGGGAGCCATAATATGAGTTATTAAAATCCTTATAAACATGCATTTAAGTACATTCCAATTTTTCTCTCTTTGACGAAAGGTTGCTATTACTCGAGTCAATACCTTGAGTACTAGTGTGAATCTAAGATCATTGATGGAAGCTAACAAGTTGATTGGACCAAACTTCCTTGACTAGCTCAGGTACTTGAGAATAGTTCTCAAGTCTGAGAAGCTTGGTTATGTCTTGGAAGAACCACTTCTCAATCTCCCTGCTGCTGATACTTTTGATGATGATTAAAGGGAATATAGGAAGCTTCTCGATGATAGTGAGATGGCTAGTTTTATTATGCTATCCACTATATCACTGGAGCTATAAAAGTAGCACGAGGCTATGAATGCTTATACCATAGTCTATCATCTTAAGGAGCTCTTTGATGAGCAAGCAAGGTCCAAAAGGTTTGAGACTTCACTATTGCCTTTCTGCTCCAAGATGTTTAAGGGGACATCTTTAATGCAATATGCACTAAAGATGAATGGCTACATCGAGCGGTTGGCCTCTTTGGGTTTTGTTTTAGATCATGAATTAGTATTGACTTAATTCTGACAGGTTTAACCGATAGTTATTCACAATTTGTGCTTAACTATCGGATGAATAATATATCTAGCATAATTTTCGAGATGGTTAACATGCTTAAGGCAGTTGAGCCATCTGTCTAAAAGGATAAGGTTGTGATCATGGTGGACTCTTTTAGTTCGAAGAAAAAAAGCGAAAAGAATAAGAAGTCTACAAGGCCTAAAGGAGGTGTCAAGAAATCAAAGAAGACTGCTTCGAAGAGAATTTGCTTCCACTGTAGCAAGGATAGCCACTAGAAGAGAAACTGTAAGGCTTACCTGGAGTCCTTGAAGTAGAAGAAGGCATCTGATGACTTTTAGACCTAATATATACTGATGTATGTAATCTGATGTCCATACATGACAAAGATAGTTTTGTATACTTTATTACCTTTATCGATGATCATTCTCGATAGAGGTATGTGTATCTTAATAGATACAAGTTTGAGGCTTTTGAAAAGTTCAAAGAATTCAGAAATGAATTTGAGAAAGACCTTTGGAGAAGTATTAAATCACTTTGATCAGATCGAGATGGTAAATACTTAAGCCAAGAGTTTTTGGATTATCTCAGGGATAATGGAATATTGTGCCAGTAGACTCCACCTTGCATGCCACAATATAATGATGTGGTTGAGAGGAGAACCAAAGCTTGCTAGACATGGCGAGGTCTAAGGAACATTGAGCAACCTCACTCCTAATTAAGACTAAATCCCCAAATTGGAGCTAAACATTTTTGGGTTTGATCAATTTATAACCAAACATTTTAAGCTGCTTAATAAAGATCTAAACGTTCTTAAGTCTGCTCAACGCTAGGCTATTTTGGATGGAAATTAGGAAGTGTTATACACGTGCTATTGTGGAAATAACAGTTGATCTTTAGATGCCATGTTAGAAACACAAGTGTCTTACGTTGTAATATTCTACCTTCTAAAATTGTTATGAGATTAAACTGTTAGATTGAGTCATATGAGTTATTTCATTTAAGAATTTAAGAGGTGCATTTCATTCACATGCATAACATTCATATACACATATGAATCATGATTTAGAAAACATTGTAAGATAGTATATGCTCTAAATGTTTTGCATATTCTAGGGCATGGAATGATAATGAATGTGCATTCCCAATGTTTTGCATTTTGATTTACCTATATCATTAATTGATATATTATAATTAGTGAATTAGAAATTTATCATTATAATTAAGTAATTGATGAGGCGATAAGTGCATCTAGTCTAAAAAAAATGTTAAAGAGCAAGACAAATTGATACATGGGAATTTAGGTTGATTAGGCCTATGAAATGGTGACATGTGTAGCTTTACAAATGGTGACATATATAGGCTTATAATTGGTGACATGTGTAGCCTTACAATTGGTAACATGTATAGCCTTACAAGTAGGGACATATGGAGGCTTAAAATGAGTGACATGTGGAGCCTAAAGTAAGTGACACATAGACCAATATAATAGTAACATATGGACTAATAGAAGGATAACATATGTACCAATAGAATGGTGACACATAGACTAATGGAATGGTGACACAAGGATTAGTTTGACCTTCTTGAATTTTCTAGAGAAAATGGATGAAAAGGCAATGGAAGTAAGAGTGAAGGTCTGCCATAAGGTGAGAAGAGGGAGAAAAATGAAAATGAGAAGAGAAGGAGAGAAAAAAAGGGGAAGAGAAGAGGAGAAGGAAAGAAGTTATCAAGGTAAGTTGAAATTTTGGTTTCAATTTCATCTTTCTCTTTCGATCTGTCTTTCATATTCTTAGAGCATGAATTCGAAGAAACACAAAGAATGAAAGTTGTAGACATATGTCTTAACTTGACCTCTATGAAATTGGCTTGACAAAATAGTCACTACAACTTGAGTTATACTTGTTTCCCTAATACTGCCTGTGATAGACCCTTGTGCAGGGACCTTGTATTATTTCCTCATTTTTTAGGACCTTAGAGTCCGAATTAGTGAAAGTATAAAACATGAAAAATGATTATTGATGTCTTGTTAATGCTTACGTGAAATAGTTTTGTTAGGAGATGTATTGATAATGATTTATTGAGGGTTGAGTATTGGTTGCCAGTCTGTTTCTTACCAAAGATAGGACATAATTTGGATGGAGATTATATTTTAAAGGGAGCTATTGTTTGTGTAATTTTAAGATATATTAAGACTAATGGAAGTTTAGTTTTTGGGGGCATAAGAATTATGACATTTGGATTTGTGTAGAGAGGGTTATGATTAAAAAAAGACAGCTTGTTCATAAAGGAACATTAGGAAGAAAAGGATGTAAACATTGCACATAAAGTTAGGTTAGCTTGATGGTTGAGGAGACACTGAGCTGAATTAGCAAGTGAATTATTGACCTATTGACATAAGTTAGAATAACATTAATGATTATTGATTAGGGATGAATTTGGTTATGGTGGTGTATGAATATGAGATATATGTTTGAGTAGTACATACATTGTATATTTGTATATATAAAGGCTCAGGAGCTATGGATTAAGGAGCTTGTACCGAGGATTGTTGAAGTCAAGGGAGTGTATACCTTCTTTTGAGGTGAGTTAGGGAAACCATTTATCTCAAATGGGATTAGGATATCCCAAGACATGCATGATGACTTGTATGTAAATTTTAAACCCAGGTAATGCGTACTAGAATTAAATCTCAAATAGATGCTAGTATACTTTTGTATTTAATAATCGACATTACTTTGAATAACTCTTTGCATTTGCAGTGCAATTGATGTTTTTATTATGTATTTTGAGAAATGGTATTGTTTTCAACAAACCTACACTTGAAGTGCAAAGGCCAATGTTTTATTATCTAAACCTGCATTTTTAAACAACTTTGCACTTGGAGTGTAAAAGATGATTTTTATTGCATGAAATAATGTTTAGAAATTTTCATATGTATAATCGAGTCATGTATGATGTGTGTATGTGTTCTTTTTTGGCTTAGAGCCATAGCAAGGTTCTATTTTATCGATTGTACTAATAAATAATGGTATGGTGCCTTACTTGATTTTTGTAATTAATAATTTTATATGATTTTTTGTTATTGATAAGGTAATGATTGACTAATCGTGTACTAGGCATAACAAATTAAGCGACCCTTGTACCCTTGACACTGGTACATAAAAATTGAGTCCTCGTATCGACACCTTTCTATGAGACTTGCGAGTGATTCCATACCTAAGGTCTGGATACCAACGAGGTCATCACCGAGGATCATAATGTTCTAATCGACTGTATTCTAGACTCACCATGGATGAAAGTCAAGCCAACATCTGGAATCGATGGGTATGCAAACTAGTTAGGTCGATTAGTGGTGACACACATGATTGTTTTGTGTACTAAAACTGGAACCTATGTTCACCGGATGAGTGATTAATAGGCTAGGCCTATGTGGTTCCTAACCAGTATATGTTGAGTCATAGGCTAGGCTTATGTGTTTCTATGTCATATATGTTCGCTTTATAGGTTATCTACACCGTCTTGGTGTCTATCGAGTTCCATTTGCAATATATGTTTTTCCTACTCACTAAGTATATAGTGTACTCACCCCCTTCGCTTTGCAATCATGCAGGTTAATTTGGTGAGCTTGAGGCTCTGAGTGTATTGTGCAGTCTTTTGATATTTTCGGGGCATTACCGCTCGTGGGTAGTCTTTCTTTTATATGTTTGTTGTATAATGGCTCATGAATTGTTTATGTTAAGTTGGATATGTTGATGTTCTAAATGATTTTGTAAATTAACTTTTGACTGTCTTGTAGTTTGTAAATGACCTTATGTATAAACCTTTTATACTATTATTGAGATTGCTTTTGAGTGGACTCAACAGTCCAGAAGTTGTGGTAGAGTTTTAAATGTGAATATAGAAGTGTGTTTAAAACTAATTTATAGGTATTTTAATTGAGTTTTGGGATTTTCAAAATACAGTCGTTGTATTGTCCCAATGTTTTCAAAAAATATTCAGTTAGCCTTGCATAGTTAGGTTAAGGGTAATGTGAGTATCCTTAGCTTGGGTCTGTAACAGTTGTCATGTACTCGATGTGGTTCCGAGTGGTGACATATGTGGATTTTCATAAAAGAAAAAAATAAAATCATTTCAGAACCTAAATTTATTTCTAATCCTTGGTATATTCACATTCTCTTTGTCTCTCGAAAACTCACCCAAATCTTGTTTGATATGGTGTCTTACAGGTGAATGATATTTGTAGTATATTATAAGCCTTTATTGGATTATGACAACAAAATACTCTTCGTTTGGTGCCTAAGGAGTTGGAGACACTCTGGTTCAAATTACTAGACTCAAAAGTGTAACTCAAATATGCTTTTATTAATTCCATATTCTCTCATGCTGATGAAATACTTGATAGAGCTATTTGTGGCTTCTAACTATGCAACTATTACATCGGTAAGTTAGTGCAAGGATCGATCATCGTTCGCATTTTCTACATTACTGTCATGGAAGTGATTATTTTGTAATCAAGCATTAAATGTTCATTAACTTTTTCTCTTTCTTTAAAGATTTGAAATTTACCTAATGAAATGTTTGATCATTCTTTTTGTTTATAAAATATTAAATTGGAATGTAAGATTCTTTTCACACAGTTAAAAATTGCTTAAAAATAAGGAGATTTCTATGCTTTTTTCCTTCATAAAGATGTGAACCAAGACTGTTTATCTAGATTTTACCCTTTTTCTTTTGAACAAGACTGCTTATCTAGATTTAACCATTTTTCTATCTTTCTTTCTTCTCTTTTTCTGACAGCATCAAGTTATATGCGGCAAACATGGTAAGCCATATGTTTAGCTCAAAACTCTGAGGGCATAATCTATTGCTTGTCAAATCAAACTTATGAAATAAGTCCCAGCTAAAACACAATGCACATGCTCTCTAGAGAAGTTCTTAGTGCAGTAATTTCTTCTTTCTAGATGTCTATACACTTTTCTTTTACTAAATTAATTTATCAGCTACAGTATTCAAATGATATTAGGTTAGCTAGTGATATTTTCTCTTAACATATTGCTGCTAGTGATCTTACTAATACACAAATCTCGATTCTTCTCCACTTTTATATTCAGAAACATTCCCAAATTTTTTCAGCCAATTGGCTTGGGTTGCCAATTTCTAGAGAATTATTCTTGAATTTTCGTAAGTGTTTTTTACAAAAAGTTACAATGTTTGCTTTGCAACTAAGTTTCATAATACATCATCCCTTCAAGTTCTTCTTGGACTTTCAATAGCTTTATCTAACATTTCTCTATAATATCCAAAATTATTGCTTTTATGGCTTCCCATTAATTGTTTATCCATTTAAATTTTTGGCAAATTATTGGCTTTGTTACAAATACTTTGAGCCTCTGATGGAATCTTATAATGATGAAGGGGCATATGAAGTGAATAATGGTTTGGGAATGCTAATAGAAAACTAAAGTACTAGGAATGATGATGATGATGTGTGTGTAATCAAATGGAAAATCTCCAAATCCCATTAAGGTGCAGGTATGTTGAGGAAGTTGTTCTCTCAGTTCACCAAATAGATTGTTGAGGGAATGATAGGTTACGTTCTTCTTCCAACTATCATGTCAAAGATCCTCTCTAATGATGGCAATCATGAATCTTGGAGATTTTAAAATTACCATATTGTGGATGCTGGGAACTTATGGATTTGAAAGAAGAATTCTGGTACTCGTTAATAGTATCAAATATATGGTTTAGTTATTGGCTTTGCTCTCCATATGACACTGTTCAATGACTTCTTTTTCTTTTACTTTTTGTTGTCTCTCTCCTTTATCCCTATTAGCTTCACTTATTGAATATGACACTATTATCAACTAGTTTGTTGATTCATATTCTTTCTTCATTTGCTCAAGGATAATACTAAATTAGTGATAGAGGATGATACATTCTATGCTATGAACCTGCTTAAGAAGGGACCATCTCGTGGTTATGCCCCCAAGAGGTCTAGCATATTATATATGCATCTGCCTTCTCTCCAAAGGTTCTTTTACTTTCTCTGTTCAAGTTTTTAGTTGCGGTCATGTAACTTATCTCCGAAGCAAACTTTTAGAAAATGAGTCAACTAGCAGAGGCTTGTTATCTGGATGTCTCGTTTGTATGCCAAAGAAGAATGCACAGAGGGACAAAAATAAGTCTACTCTTCTAGATGATGGTTTAAATGATCAAGTTTCAACAAGACCTCCACAAGCACAAAGACCTTATATGTTACAACCACATGAAGATTTGATAGATAATTTCCATAGACTTCATCACATATCACAGGTAAATCTTATTTATAATTGTTGTTCAATTTTTTGGCCTTACTAGGCTAGACTTAAAAGATTAGTCAACATGAACTTCTGTGTTGCAGTTTAAGATGTTGTCTAATCTTCAGAAGGATCCACGATTCATTCAAATGGAAAACATGCCTTAGCTAAAGCTTGCACCGCTAGGTAATTACCAAGAAAGGGTCTAAACATTTCGGCTGGAGAGAGTAGTAGTCTTTCACTTAGTCAGAAACCAACTAAACACCTTAATGAGCTTAAACTGAAAGGATCATCATCTCTTAGATGTCCACTAAAATAAAATATTTTTAGTAGGATAAACATCTTTATGTATTGAAAAGTAAGATATATGATTGATCACTATAAGTTACTGAATTCTAAAGATGGTTTTGCAAGTAAAGAAAAGAAGAACATATATTGACATACTATTGTATAAATGATCTTTTGATCCACATAGTTGATTGTAGAATTTAATGCATTTCTACCTGGTAGTTCAATAGCTGACAACAATTTTTTGGATCAAAAAGTAGGCTGCTTGAGTTCTGTATAGCCCAATTTTACCCCGATATAGTATATTATAAGCTGAGTGTACATATTAAAAATGTATCTTTTGTTGTCAATTAAAATGGATTGGTTCAATATCTTATCTTTGCATGATTACTTTATTTTGGTCATTTAATGAAATATATTTCATTGGAGAAACTTACAGCATTCTAGGGTTGCAAGTAGTTATTTTAGCTCCTTAGGATAATGCACTAACTTAAATAGGAAAGCAAAATCTATCTATAGTGTAGGAGGATAACTTAATAAATGAATACAGAGCAAGCTATCTAGCAACTCTTAAAATTCATATTATCCTCTAGATGCCAAAGGTTTATGAAATAAGATGCTTAGGTTTATAGTTCTGTCAAAATTGAACCAATTAGCCATTAAAACGTGAAACATTGCATCCTACTGATGATCGATATCAAGCATATAAGTCCTAAAAGATTTTAAGGAACCAAGTTACATATATCCATTTCCTGCCCTTATACAAGTAATCAATTAATCGAAACTACACCTATAAAATAGTTACATAAACTTCAGCTAACCCGACATTGTGGTCATTTGCCTGAAATTCTTCAATATAGACATCATATAAGAATGTTAGGCAATAAGATTGAATATATGAAAGAGCATACCACAGCTATCTTCTTCAGGTTCACAAAAATTAAAGATTTTTGCGTAACTTTAGCTTCATATTGATTCATCTTATGCTTGAAAATCCAATCGTTTATTGCACCACGTAGATTCAAATTATGCTTAATAAACATGAACAAAGTTCTTTGGATATTCTCCCTCATATGATTGTACTTTTCTTGACCAAAAGAAAATAAATATTAAACCAAAACAGAGCAATTACAAGAGCTTCCCGAGTAAACATTACAGGATAAACAATCCCTAGTGACAATGATTAAGAACAAACAAAACCTATGAACACAATTTAACAATCGACAAACTGCAAAGCTTTAAAAGAAAAAGACAGATCATCATCTTACTTTTGTGTATAAATAATTGAATTTCAACTTACTAAATTATGTGATAGAATGTGAGTCATAACAACTACATGATCTTAGTCATCATTTTTGCTCCTTTAGCTCCTACGTTTTTGGATTAGAGGGCAGGTTTTTGACTGTGAATAAGTGTCATTACAATTGAAAAAGACTATAAAGCTGACAAACTTGACTGAAAATGGACAAAATATAAGCCATCATAGAAATTCACCATCCTTAACGGGGGAAACCTTTCTCTAAACCTAAAAAGTTGAAGTTCAGACATGAAATGTCAATGCCGATTTGACCAAATATGTTGCAGTTGCTTAAAATTCTTGAATCTAAGAAGAATTGTAGTATTAACCCATGAATGAGTAAGATGCCACTAAAATTTATCCAAAAAATGTGAAAGATGGATCGTTTAAGCTATAAGTATACATATGAACTATATTACAGAACCTCATCAGTAGTTATGCAACTTGTACCAATGTTTTCCTCATATCTTTTTAGGTGAGAATTAAGCAGCAAAATTTACTACAACAAAATGTGTGATTCAATCAAGTTATATGATGACATCAGAAGAATGTGATCACATGTTCAATAACAGAAAATATTTTTTATTTTTCTACTTTGCAAATATCATGTTATGTTTCCTCATTTTCAATTTTTTGTGAAAAAAGAGAGACAAAAAAGAAAAACAGAATTTATTGGATACAATGAGGAAATACTCTTTGTTTGATGCCTGAGGAGTGATCGGTAGGAGAGGGAAGGAGGCAAGATGTCGAATCAAATAAGATTTGGGTAAGTTTGAGAAACAAAGTGGATGAATACACCAAAGATTAGATTTTTCAAAGGTGAATCGGCGTCTTTTCATCAACCTCAATTCAAATATAAAATAATTGATCTTCTGAAACAAAAATACGTATAAATGTCAACTGAAAATTTTATGCCTAAAGTCGCGGGTTTATTGATTCTAACGCCATTTATAATTTTATCTTCGTACATTCTGTTGACAGTAACGTCACAACTTAGCCCCTAAGAAACATGAATAGAACAAATATATATAAAAGCTTAACGCTGAAGATTCAAAGACTAGGCGTTGACGACGCGTTGGTTAACCAATAATAGGTCAGAAGGGACCCGATTTCCCACCATTTTCTTCTCCTATAAAATTTCTACTCCATATCTTTCCTTTTTCATCAGAATTCAGAAACACAAAGTCCTTCCCCTTTCAATTCCATCATTATACAACTCTTCTCCATTCTCAATTCGGTTTCACATATTTCGATCAAAGAAATGGCTGAAGAAGTGAACTTCAATTCATCGCTTGAACAGATGGTGGCCATCTTTCTCTCTTCTTTTATGTGTATGTGTTTGATTTGATTTCTTGACTTGTTTGTTGATATTTTTTTCTGGGTTTGTCTTGTTTTGTTCGGAAGACCAAGGAAGATGAACCGGGGCTCAAGTATCTGGAGTTTGTTCAGGTTGCTGCTATTCATGCGGTGCTGACCTTTACCAGTCTTTACCTTTACGCCAAGGACAAGTCCGGTCCTTTGAAGCCTGGTGTTGAGACTATTGAGGGCACTGTCAAAAATGTTGTCGGACCTGTCTACGATAAATTCCATGATGTCCCTATTGAACTCCTCAAGTTTGTTGATCGAAAGGTGAGTCCTTTTTAGTTTGCAAATATCGCCCTTGTGGATTAGGTGCTGTTATGACTTCTCTGGCTATTGGATTTTAGGTTTGTCATGCAAAACTTGATTGGGTATGATGATTTACGTTTGTTACTACGGGTGGGATAAAATACACGTGATTTTTTTCCAAGAAAAACCTGTAAATTGACACTTGAGATGATCATACATTGGGAACTGGTGGAACTATGGTTTTGGGTTTTGCATGTCTTTCCGTCAAATTAATCTCTGATAGTTAGGATGAGTTTGCAGCAACATTTGCTTGACAATCGCCGCTGTGGCTTCTGTTGTTGAGTCTATATTTGAATTCGACATTACATTGATGTTTATACTTGTTGCATGATTGGTGGTAGGAGGCTATCGGTTGAATTAACATTTTGTAGTTCTGCTCATTCGGTTCTTCAGATCTACGTACTTGTGGTGCTTTACGCTTAGTTTGATAGTTTTGCTGTGACTTGTTTTCCTTTTTTGGGAAGCAAAAGATGATGTCTGGTAAGCCAAAGCTAACCTTGTCGAATCTTGACTGTTAAAGAAGAATTCATCATTTGCTAGATGTTATTGATACGCTCAAGTCTGACACTTTGAGCTCAAAGCTTGTAACTAAATTCTGGAATTTTGTGGTTGTGTCCGATTTAGATGTTAGAGTGATTTGTGACTAGAAGCCATCTATTGATTGGTTGCAGGTGGATGAATCCGTCATTGAACTGGACCGTCGCGTGCCACCAGTTGTCAAGCAGGTATCCTCCCAAGCCTTATCGGCAGCACAGAAGGCCCCAGTGGTTGCTCGATCAGTGACTTCTGAAGTTCAGCTCACTGGTGTGAAGGAAACTGCTGCTGAATTTGCAAAAACTGTATACTCGAAGTATGAGCCTATGGCCAAAGACCTTTATACCACGTATGAACCAAAAGCAGAACAATGTGCAGTTTCAGCTTGGCGCAAACTCAATCAGCTTCCTCTCTTTCCTCAAGTTGCACAGGTTGTTGTGCCAGCTGCAGCTTATTGTTCTGAGAAGTACAACCAAACAGTGAGTCTCACCGCTGAAAAAGGATACAGGGTATCCTTGTATTTACCCTTGGTTCCGACAGAGAGGATTGCCAAGGTTTTTGGCAGCCAAGTTCCTGAAACAGAACCATTAGTCTCCACTTGAGGGTGTTATGGAGCTTGTAGGGAGAGCATGGATAATTTTGGTGTTCTTATGTCTATGACTTCTTTTTTCTGGTGTCCATGCGAATAAACTACATGTTTGCTTGAAACAATCTATGAAATATCTAAACTTAGGAGTTCATTGGTTGTGGACATGTTGACGTCTACTGCTCCACCATTTCTTTGTTGCTTATATATGTGCGCTGCGTGGCAGGTTTTTGACACTATTGATTGAAGTTAAAACCACAGCCTCAAGGGCACTTACTAAATGAGGGAGGCAAAACCATTCGTTTGATTAAGCAAGGGCTTTGTATTTACAAGGATTTTAATCTCTTCCAAGAACCTAGCATATTTGCAAAGTGGAATTCCCTTCATCATCTTCGATCATTTCCTGCTAAAACATTTTCAATGGAATAATTATATAAATGATTGCGGCAATACTCATATCATGGTACCATTTATTGTGTACTTCGCTCGTCTTCTCGTCCCCTTTGATCCAATCCGTTGTTGGGAATTGGAATCGTTAGTGTTTGATTTCGTCTTTCGAATTTCCCAAAACCATTTTTGAGCTATCTGAAATGCAAAAAGATATTTATTGACCATTGTGGGAGCATAACCAATCGCAGACTAACCACTAAATCATTTGTATCGCGCCTATTGGAAACGCAAAAGAGCCACCATTACTTATTTCTTTGGTGATTGTGTTAATTTATGCTAGTTTAGGGACAAACTAATTAATAAAGACATTCTTTATCTTTTTGTGTTAGTTATAATTGATGTTTTAATACTAAAGGTAAAATCTCTGAAATAATTACTATGTAATTTAAATTATGATGAGAAAGATAATTATAAATTTTAGTTTACATTTATATATTATTCTTACATATTATTAGTTGTAGTTTTATTGAGACATGATACCAATGAAATGATAAGACTAGCATACATTATGTTTCTTTCTTACGAAGGAAGAAATTGATCTAATAAATTAAAGTATAAAGATACTTAAATTAATTTACGTGTGCTTATTACAAAAAAAGTTACTGAACTGACCTAACTATGAGGACCCCAAATGGAATATTATCTATATATCTGTGAATTTTTTCATAATGATAGTTGTATAATTGATCATTAGATTTAAAATTTCTAAGGCATCTCATGTGGGAAATACTGTGTTTTGATGCTACTTATAAATTGTCCT
>JANIPM010000007.1:10952479-10965233 GCA_027478405.1 Erythroxylum cassinoides
GAAGGTTGAAGAAGATGGATCACAATGGAAACGCACCGTTCGGCCAGATTCAGGCTGAACCATAAAGTATTAAAGAAAAATGAGTTTTTATGTGAAACACTAAAAATGCACAGATAGCGTTTTGGGTGTTTTTGTTTATTCTGCGATATTTATTTGTTTGTTCTACCATATCTCTTCTCTCCTTTGAACCTTCAGTGTTTTGTTTGTTTTGCCATCTACTGGAAATTTTGAAAGGCTCATCACTAATCATAAGTGGTTCTCTTCTTCCCTCTGATGTTTTGTTTGTTCATTGCCTTTGTTCTCTCTGGAGTTTGCAATTTCTCTTGGTACGTTGTGAAGGATTTGAAGAAAGTGAAAGGTGTTCTCTCTCTCTCTCTCTCCTACTCTAAACTTAATCTCCTTCTATCTTGCTAAGATCCTTTCTAAAACAAACGGGGTAAGAAAGAAGTTTATTAATTTATTTCCAACTCTTTAAGTGAATATGACATTAGGCATAATCTCATCTTATTTGTTGCAATAATTTGTCCACTTTTTTCAAAATTTGTGATTTTAACCGATAATGTTTCAATTTGATGCAATCTCTACTTTTAATCTCTTTAAACAAAACAAACATTAATTTTCCTATTTAAGCATCAAAATATGTAAAAATAAAATAAAAGAGATAATTCCAATTAACATAATAAGATAGCATCTTATCAAATTCTCCCACACTAGATTCATGCTTGTCCTCAAGAATATATCAATTCAATACGTCAATCATCTTTATAACAACCTCTCATCTTCTTTCATATTATCTAAAAAAATTCAAAAGCTAATTCACGTTAAAGTTTTAGGATGAAATAACAATTAAGAAAAAAAGTACTCATAGGATGCATCGTTAAAATTAAAGCATAACATCTTATAAATTTCATCAAAATCAAATAAACCAAGATTTAACACCCTCTCGTGGATTTCCCTCTATACACTTAAAGTATTTATAGTTTATTAAGCTCTCAAATTAAAGTATAGTGAGTTATTTCTTTAAGCTTA
The DNA here is from genome assembly GCA_027478405.1 of Erythroxylum cassinoides. NCBI lineage: Eukaryota > Viridiplantae > Streptophyta > Magnoliopsida > Malpighiales > Erythroxylaceae > Erythroxylum > Erythroxylum cassinoides. Next base: position 10,953,509 of record JANIPM010000007.1, read on the forward strand.
CTCAATAATTATATCTCCTCAACTTTAAAAAATGAACTTAATCCATAAATCAAAGAGACTTGAAAAGAATTGTAACGTGACTAAGGTAAGGTATGGCAAAATAAATTTTTTAGGTTAAATAAATTGAAGAAAATTATTCAAACTTATCTACACAAGTTTCAACTTAAATCAATACAAGTCTCACTTTATTCAAATAACGTCCTTTTCAATCATCTCTTTTTTTCTTGTTAAATTTTTTTTTTGTTTTTTTTTTTTGACAAGAACCTCAAAGAAGAGTTTCAATTCTATAAAATATGAAAAGTCTAAATAATGCAACTTGAATTAATTAATTTACTTTTCATGGAAATGGTTGAAATCTTATGCAAATAAGCTTTAATCAATTCCTTCAATTTATGGGGCTCAAAATCATTAAACACATCAACAAAAAAGGGTAAAAGTGGCTTGTAATGAAGTTATTATGCAAAAAAAAAAGTGAAGTTCAAATTAGTTTTTTAGGGATAAAAAGTAAGGTAGATTTGTTTAGGTCAAAATGATTATCCTAAGGGCCCTTATCATCTTTATACATAAATTAATTAAAAATATGGTCTCAACATGAATTCAAAAGCAAGCTCTAGGATAAATAAGCTATGTTTGATAACACATAACAAAAAGATATGTACGAGCACAAATGTGATGAATGCTCTTAGGTTGAAAGCTCATATTGGTATCTAAATGCATCAAATCTTACATACTTTCGTTCAATAAAACCAATTAGATACGTAAAATAATATAATGAAAAACACTAATCATGCTTGTCTCTTTCATTCATTATAACTTAAACAAGAAAATGTATAATAACTTATGGATTATTTCTAAACAATAACAACATTTTTTTAGGTTATCATAAGTACTAATCAATATATGAATTTTAGTATTCATGAGTCCAAGAAAAAATCACAAAGTTCATCATAATATATATGCTTGCTCCCCAACCCCCCCGCCTTAATCTTACATTGTTTCCGATGTATGTACAAAATCTTCACATGTCACAAAATAATCAATAAAATTAAAGCATAGAGTAAAAGACTCCCCCGAGTTAGGAGCATCTAAAATTAGATTTACTATGGTGTCAATGGGCATGGAGGTATCATGTGACACATAATTGAATTGTTTGTTTTGTTTCTTAACAGGCAAACATTAAAACCAATTTTTTTTCAAATTTTGTATACCAAAATAACACCTTTAAGAATATTAAATCAAGAATATTAAACTATAATGAAATTATCTACTTCTTAAAAAAATAATATTTACATGTCATGTTCAGGATATATCTATAAAAAAATACAAACATTAAGATCAATTCTTTAATTAATAAATGGATTCATTTTTAATGATAAGAGTTATTATTATTAAAATAAATTAAATCGAACTAAAAATTTGATTAATTCAAAATTTATATTTCTTATTTATTATATAGCAGTTTAATATCAGTTTAATTTTTAAACTTTAATCTTTTTTTTTACCAATTCAATTTTTAAAACTCAGATGAAATGACACAAAAGTATATTGGAGATTTTGTCCTAGAATTTCAGTGAAAAATATTAATTGAATATTTTTGTGACTTGTCAAAGTAAGAATAATAAGAAATAGGCCCAATCCACTTTGTTTATAAAAAAAAGTGGGATTAGAGAGCTAAGAGGGAGATGGGAAATCCTAATGTCTCCTTGAGGTTGGGTATCCTTGTCTCCCTCTCTCTAACAACATGTTATTGTTACTCCTCCCAAAGGCCACCACTTACACCCCCCAAGGCCACGCCCTCCGATTTGCTCTCTCTCCTTGGCTCCACCTCCCAATCCTCTAAAGTCAACCCTCTTATCTCTCACCAACTCCAATCTTGCTTCAGATTCCTCGTCCCCTTCACTCCTACCAACCATTTTCAACGTGCCAGACGCGGTCTTTGTGTGTCGGATGAGAATGAGCTCATTTGGCGGCCGCCTCAGCCCGTTCTCGACCTGGCTCGCCTTGCCTTCGATTCTGGTGGCGATCCCGATGCCATTCATCGAGCTCTGGACCCCACCATCCTTCCTGTATCTTCTTCTTCTTTTTCTTCTTCTTCAGGTATATGAGTGGACCGTCATTAATGCGTGTTTTGTCTTGTTTGACTTTATAGGTACCCGACGCTGAAGGGTCCAAAGAGAATCGATGTCAACTTACTAGGACACCTTATGGCAGGCGCTTTATAAGTCAGGTCTCTTAGACTGTTACTGTCTAACCTCTATTATTATAAGTATTATTTTTGTTAAATCCCTTCACAAGTAACTGAAAATAATTCCTGGCTTGCAGGAATTGAATTCTTACTTAGAGTTTTTGTTTAAATTAATCGTTGCTCGGGGCCCTGCAGTTGGGTTGAATGTATCCTTAAATAGATATGATTTATTTCACGGTCACCTTTTCATTGCTAGAGAAACTGCAAGGCTTGGTATACTGTAAGCTTCTCTTCTAACTTTCCATAAAATTTTCTGAGGCATGTTGAATGTTCTTGGTGCCTGTTATCTGTGTAATTAATGACTTTTTGGATTGGCCTAGAAGTGGGTTTTTCTGTTTATTATGCTACTTAATTATTATCTGTTTTTCATACTTAATAAATTGCAGGTTCCATGCAAAAGAGTACCCAGCTTATGACAAAGATGTTTTCCCCTATAATATGGGTTATTGCCAGATAGGTAATCTTAACTTCACTTCCTGTTATGAAGTCTCTGTAGCACCAATTCATCCCTGCATGTCTTCCCCTATATGTTTACTTCTCTGTAAATTTAATAAACTCCCAAAGTCCTTCCAAACCCTCAAAGTCATTATGTCAAGTTGTTTTATCTGGTCCGACTAAACTATGGTCTATGAATACTATCTGATTGAAGACACTTCAGTTGTTCTAATTGTTTCTTTCTTTTGTTTAATTTTGTGCCTCTGGTGCTCAGACTAGTGCCTATTTCTGATTTCAGGATCTACTGTAACCTATAATGATTCAATGAATTTGCGGAACATTCTTTGGTTAGCTCCATTACCAAACAATTCTACTAATGATTGGGAAGCACCAGGTACTTTTTGCAGTAATTTGTATATTATTGCATTAATGCATGTTTGCAAGAAAAATGCTCTTGGTTGCGAGTATTAAAGACTTGGTAACTTGAAAGACTTTTCTCATCTCCACAAAGTTCTTTTATATAAGTTTTAATATTGTTTCACTGGAATAAGTAGCCCTGGTACTCCCCCTATTTGTCTTCTAAACATAATACAAATGTTAAGTTTAATGCATCTCCCCGTTCTGGTGATGGATTCTAGAAGTCTTAATTATCTCTTTAGTTGACAACTTGTGCCTTCATGTCATTTGACACATTTGTTAGTTTGGATTTACTCCACCTGATTGGTTTATTTGATTTGAACAAGATTTTTTATAGCAGAAAATTACAGATGATTGGGTTATAATTTCATGCTGTCACAATGTGTCTTTAACGTAACTGACTATGATAGAGTGAAATAATACACTGCTTTCCTGTTTAATGAGGTTTTGGCATGATAATTAGTCAAGTAGGATGATATGTTTGCACAATAGCCTTTCGGAAACTTAATTTTCTCAAGATTAGGCCTACAGAAACTACTATTAAGTTACTTGTATTAAATAAAAAAGGCAGTCTGCTATGTGTTGTGAAGAATAGAGCTTCTTTGATTTTGTTAAACAACCTTCAAGAAAATGTCATGAAAGTAAAATAAGATATCGCAATGTATGAATAACTCTTGCAGTAACTCATGTTTGATGGTGTTTGGTTTCGATAGGAGTCCTGGTTGTGCTGGACGCCCATCCTGAAGGAATTATATATAGAGACATCATACCCGACTATGTAAATTTTGTTAGGACCATATATGAAGGTTTGCAATTCCATTTGGCTTTCATGAATCTTGCAATTTACTAAACCAAGTTCTAAACTGGAGCAGTAATTTCGTAGGACTTCACAGGATACTGTTTGTTCTTATTGGCAGATGACTTGGGAAATGTAGCTGTTGATGTCAACTACTTGAATATTGGGAACCGAGTTCCCAGTTATCAGATCTTCATATGCTAAATATTGGAAGAAGTTCATGTTAAACAGTGTGGGAGTTGGAGCTGCTAGGGAACCTGGGGGCTGATAGGAACCTGATGTTGAGCAGCGGGGAGCCAGTGATCAATCATCAGCTGAACAATCTAGAGTATGTGAAGACTCCTTGTGCGTAGAAGTGTACAGGCTACGTAGGAACCTGAGGGATCTTGGGGTTTCAGATTTACATCCTCTAGACTCTTGGGGTGGGGTCGTAGGGGCTTAAGATTAGTCTGACTAAGCCAAGATACCTAATGTAAAAAAAAAAAAAGTTCATATTAAACAGTGTACTTGTGCACGCTGCATCGTTGCCGCATTAATGGGAGACAATGCCTCAAGTTTCAGTGCTTCTTGCCAGGGGCAGGAGTATCCATAGTCACTGATAAGTAGAAAAAAAAAATCCTAAACGAGAGAGAAAACAATTCGTTTGTGGAGAAAAAACAAAGGTAAGCTCAAATATGTATGTCTGTATTTTAAACTTTATACGGGTATCTTGTTTAAACGATGTTGGAGACTTCCGTCAATAATACTGGAGATGAAATTAAGGATTTAATTCTATCCATTTTAAAGGCAATAAAATAATAAAAGCCATATTTAGTTTTGAAAAAAAAGACTAAGATATATTTAATTTTATTTAAATATAATTATCATCAATAAAAAATATAACTATATTGATATAAACGACTAAACAAAATTTTATTTTTATTTAAAAGAAAAATTAAGAATTAAATTCAAAATTACAACAAAAAATATAAAAAAGTGGAATTAAATGATCCTTAAATAATTCATAAGCTTATAATTAGTTGTGTAAAGGAATATTACATTTTAATAACATTCAAACTTCTTAGAACTTTAAAGGAGCTTTATAGCATAAATGTCTTATCTTCAAAGTCCAATTCATTCTCACATCCTACAATCACTCTCTAAAGGTGATTAAACATTTCAACTCCTGCTTGACCATTTCATTGAATAGCTTGAATATCTTGGAATTTGTTCCTAAATATTATAGCATTCATTTTCCTTCAAATGGTAGAAACGGTGCATCCAAATACTATCTCGAGGAGGATATAATTACCTTTATAAAATTGCCAAAGTTTCATCATAGAACTAATTGGATTATGCTTTTACTATGAGTTTTTAGAATATTTTACTCGCTTTTAAATGATTTCTACAAGATTTAGTACTCAATCTGATTTATATTGTATTTTCAAACTTTGTTGTAGATCCATACCGATGAAGGAACAATTTGGCCATTTTGGAGTTAAGTTGGAGCTAATTGCATTAAATTGCCAACATAGGTTTGTGTTCCACAATATAGATCCTTAGTTCTCCCAAACAAAACTATATTTTTGACCCATATTAGTAGTAATTTTTACTTAAAATTAGTGAGAAGTAATGGGATAAACATGGTGCTATGGACCTGTGTTCATTATAATAATTAAAGAGTATTTAGAACATGTGACTAGTATGGATTTGTGATGGACCTGTATTGATGGAGATATTTTGAATTTTTTAGGTTTCATAAATAAAATGTAGCTTTTGGCATTAGAGGGGAACACATCATTAGAGATATGGGTTATAGTATCTTACTTAAGAATGGAGCAACTTTGAAGAGAGAAAAGAAGGGAATTTTAAGGTCAAATGAAGACTTCACGATTTCAAGATCCATAAGAAAGATTTTTTCTATTTTGTTTACTTCTTTTATTATTGTTAGTTTTATTATTCTTATTGTGAATTAAATTAGGATATATTTGGATGGAATGAACTCTAGAACCTATAGTTTGGGTTTATTATTTGATTTATTGAAAGGCTTAAGATATCTTGCGAATTATTTATGATATCTTGAGAATTATTTATGATATTCTTTATGTTTGAATTGAAATCTGCTAGTGCTTTAATTCAATTTCTTCATATGCATAGATTGAGAAATCATATGTATTAATAAATCTTAGTATGAATAATAAGAACTGTATAAAATCTCAGCAATAGGATAACATAAATCTTCTAAGTTCGACTCAAATTTATCAAGGGAATTCATAAAAGTAAGTTAATTTATTCTTATGGTTTTAATTAGAAAGAGATTTCAATAAATTAAATTAAAGATATATTCTATATGTCTTTAGAAAGAATCTAGTTATAACTTTAAATTTTTTATTCATTTAAGAACCTAGGGTTAATGATTAAAGCAAGACAAATTCAAGCATATAAAGATTCTAAGGAATCCTATACATATATATTGTTTATCAATTGGTTATTTTAGTCTTGTTTCCTTCTTTGGTTCGTTATTTTAGATTGGCAATTTTAATTAATCTAATATTTCCATGTACATCAATAATTTATTTTGTTAGATTAGATAATATAAGGACAGTTAATATTAGTACTTATAGTCCTCATAGAATCATAGCTAGTAATCACTAGAATATATTATAAGAACGATAGATGCACTTGCCTAATTATCTTTTGTATGGTTAAAATTACACATATCAAGTTTTTGGCATTGTTTTTAGAGACTACGATATTAGGAAAGCTCTATTTGTATTAAATTATTAATTATTAATTATTAATTATTATTTATTATTTTAGAACTTTCTTGCTTTGATCACATGTTTTTCTGCTAGATTTTATGATTTAGGTACTTGATGTTATAACTATCAAACATAATAGTAGGATAAGGAGGATAACATACTGTATAGGATTTTGCTATACCACACTTATAAGGACAAAATCTAGCATTATTTAGCGATGAGTGGAGACCAATAACATTGAAATGAAGCCCAATAAGATTCAGATGGTTTAAAAACTTATTCAATTTGATGGCTTACCAAATGAGGGGGTGATGATTTAGTTTTAATCGTAAGCGCACTACACATTTATGGCTAATACTAGTAAGTATAAGTGAATTTTACAAGGACCAAAATTTTTACATGTAACTCCTTTCAATTATACTAGATCTATTTATACATTAGATTTCTCCATCTCAATTGCATGAAATCACACAAGAATTAACATATCGATAATATTAATTGAAGAAAAATAAAAACATATAATTGAATCGGTATACAACTAATAGGTGTAGTTTATAATATGTTTTGAAAGGTGTTTTAGTGTGTTTTTAGGTGTTGATTAGATGATTATCGTATATATAGGCTTAGAGTTGTCTTAATATGAGTATTTGTTTACATTCTAAGTATTTGTATGTTTTGGGGCATGATTTCGATCTTAATTTTATGTTTCTTTGATGTGTTTGTTAGTGGTGGAAATTATAAAATTGAAGAACAAAGAAGTTAGATGTGCATGGGAGTCACGATCATGATAAAGAGAAAATTTATAGAGTCACAATCGTGACAAAGGCTTTTAGAAGAAAGTCTAGGAATTCCAACTTTTTAGATCAAGCTCCAAACAGAGTGTTTCTTATTTTCCTGTTTTTATTTTCATCAAACTTGATATGTAAACTGAATTCCAATATATTTATTATGGTTATGAATTTCTAAATCCTAGATTAGGGTTTATTCTGAATTTATTTTGTGACTTTGGTTATTATTTGTTCAATACATATTCTGGTGTTGTTGTAATTGTGTATGCTCATACTTTGATAACAAATCGAGCGAGTGAGTCAAAAGTAATCATATTAGGTTGTGCAATAAGAATTGGCAATTTAATAAGTCCTGTATTTAGTAGATTAATAATCATTTAAAGAGAGATCAACGTGTAGTTTTACGATTTAGCTCGTGAAGATCCTAATGCCCATCTCATAAACTTTGTTGAAATATGTGATACTTTTCAATATAATGGAATGTCAAACAATGCTGATAGGATGAGACTCTTTCCCTTCACATTTAGGGACATAGCCAAACCATGGTATCATTCTTTAAACTAGATAAACTTCACAACATAACAGCAGCTATTGCGTGCATTCTTAGACAAGTACTTATATCTGACAAAGATGACAAGGTTGATAAAAAAGATTACAAATTTCCAGCAAAATGGCGAAGAGCCACTATACAAAGCATGGGAGCGTTACCAGGACTTGTAAAGGAGATGTCCTCATTATAACTTACCTAAGTAATTCTTGTTGCAAACTTTCTACAATGGAGTTAATCCACCTACAAGGGGCACCATAGATGCAACTTCTAAAGGATCTCTAATGAGGAAAATATTTAAGGAAGTAAAGGACTTGCTAAAAGAGATGAAAAATAATAGATGTCTTTAGACATCAGATAGAAATAGAAAGCAATCGACTTTCCGAGATCAGAAGGGAGTTATAACCATTGATTCAATGAAAACAATGCACGCTGAGATCAATAACTTAATAAGAAAATTGAATAGCTTAAAAGCCTCTCTATTTGCTTCAATAAAAATAATTCAGCATGGATACGAATTATGTGGACAAGATAACCATATTACCACTGATTGCTCTTTGATCTTGATGCAGAGTAATAATATGGAGCAATTTACCTATATGGGCACACAGCTTGGTGGAGGAACTACCATAATGTTTATTGGCCTAACAATGTAGGAAACCAATTTAGAAATCAAGGTTCGCTTGGATTTCAACAAGATAAATCCAGTGCCAATGATTCCAAATTGGAAAAGATTATGGATAGATTTATAAGTATAGAAGGGAAGCTTGAACAGGTAGTTAAAAATCATGCCTCTTCTATTCATAACTTGGAGTTTCAAATGAGCCAACTTACGAATGCATTGTCTACAAGAAGTGTTGGGAGTCTCTAGAGTAATACTAAAGTAAACCCAAGGGAGTAACTCAAGACAATCAAATTCAAAAGTAGGAAAGAGCTCGAGTAACTAGTGGAGAAACAAGCTATAACCTACCCAGTAAAGGATCAAGAAATAACGAAAAAGGATGAAGGGAAGAGTGAGTACCCTCCTTGCATTTCCCCTCTGCCATATCCACCCAAGATTCCATTCCCCCAACAATTACAAAAGAGAAAATTGGATTCACAGTTTTCGAAGTTCGTGGAGAAGTTAAAGACCTTGCAAATTAGTTTATCTTTTGCGAAGGCATTGGAACATATACCCAAGTACGTAAAGTTCTTGAAAGACATATTATCAAAGAAGAGTACTTAGGAAGATAACCAAACAGTAGCATTAATTGGAAGTTTTCCATCTATTATCACTAGTCACACGCCTTCTAAGCTGGAGGATCTAGGTAGTTTCACAATACCTTGTTTGGTTGGTGAATTTGAATTCGTAAAGTGTTTATACGAGCTAAGCACAAGTATAATTCTTATGCCTGTGTTGATATTTAGGAAATTGGGGATCAGCAAGGTGATGCCAACTCTGATGTTGATTTTGTTTGTAGATCAATCAATAAGAGGCCGTTTAGGGTGGTGAAAGATGTTTTAATGCAGGTGGACAAGTTCATTATCCTTGTGGACTTTATAGTCTTAAAATTCGAAGAGGATAGGAACTGTTCACTAATTTTTGGATAGCCTTTCATAAACATAGGGAGAGCATTAATAGACGTTAATGAAGGCAAACTAACACTTCATATTGGTGAGGTTCAAGTGGAGTTCAACATGAACAAAACCTTGAAAAATCTTAAAGAAAGCAACTCTTGCATTAATATTAATATTATGGATGAATGCATTAAAAAGAAAGAGGAGAGCTACTTTGGAGGAATTAAATATGAGGAAGTTGAGACGGATGATGAAGCTGAGAAGGCGAACAAAGCTAAGTATGAGGAAGAAGCTAAGACAAAGGAGTTAGCTGCTTAGACGCATCAAGATATATTAGTAAGAACAAAAGCAACTATACCACCCTCCACTAAGAAACCATTAACTTTAAAGCTTAAGCCTTTACCCACACACCTTAGATATACCTTTCTAAGTGAGGATCAAAGTCAACCCATCATTATTTCCAGTCAACTGGATAGGGAACAAGAGAGTAAGGTGGTAAAGATCATAAGGAAGCAAATAAAGGCCATGGAATGACAGATATCCAACATATGAGCTATAAGCCCAAACATTGTCATACATTAGATAAACCTTGAAGAAGGGAGTATGTAGTGAGGGAATGTCAACAAAGGTTGAAACCTCATATGAAGAAAGTTGTTAAAGAGGAAGTAGTTAAGTTTTTAAACATGGGTATATGATATCAGATAATGAATGGGTCAGCCTGGAGCAATATATACTAAAGAAGGGTGGAATGACTATAATGGAGAGTGAAAGTGGAGAGCTAATTTCTACAAGAACAGTCATAGGATGGAGAGTTTGCATTAACTATCATAAACTTAACAAAGTGAGTAAAAAGGATCACTTTCCTCTCCCATTCGTAAATCAAATGATAGAAAAAGTGGTTGGCCATTCATTCTTCTGCTTCCTAGACAATTATTTAGGCTACAACTAGATCTTTATTTATATGGAGGACCATGAAAAGATTGCATTTACATGTCCTTATGGAGCATTTGCGTATGACAGACGCTTTTCAAATTGTGCAATGCTCTATCTACATTTCAAAGGTGCATGATGTCTATTCTTGTAGATATGATCAAGGACATTATGGAAGTGTTTATAGACAATTTTTCAGTCAATGGAGATTCTTTTGAGCAGTACCTGACTAATTTTGACATAGTACTCCAAAGATGTGAAAAATCACATTTAGTTTTGAATGGGGAGAAGTGGCACTTTATGGAGCACGAGGGCATAGTTTTAGGATATAAAATATCATGCCAAGGAATTGAAGTGGATGAAGCAAAAGTAGGGGTTATATACAAGCTTTAAGCACTGATAAGTGTGAATTGCATCATCTTTTAAGGCTTAGTTTGATACGTGTTTAATTGTTAATTCAATTGTTTAGTATGTGTTTATGTTAGAATTGTGCTAGTTTGCTAATTATTTATATTTTAAGTGTTTTATGGGTTAATACAAGACTTTGAGCTTAATTATTATGTTTTTGAGGTACATTGATGTATTTGTTAGTGTTTTAGGGTCAACAGTGAAGAACGAAGAATTTTCGGAGACATTCGGGCCAAAATATCGGCCCACAATTGTGGTAGAATAGCCCGCGATCGTGACAAACACGCTAGAGTCAGCCCACAATCATGGCCCATATGCCATGATCGTGATAGAAACCCAGGACATGGTCCATGATTGTGGCCTGCTTGCCACGATAGTAACAGAAGGTTCGGAAGTGGCCCACAATCGTGGCAGCAGACGCATAGACACTCAAAAATTTAAAGTTTTAAGAGAATTTTTGGACCTTTTTGACCTAAAAAAATCCTAGGACTACTCATAACACAAAAGGTATTTAAAGAATAAGACAAAGAAGAGGAGGGAGCTTTTTACATTAGCCACTTTCAGAGATAGGATTTATGAATGATGAGATGTTCTAAACTCACCTTCGAGAGTTTTATCTTTGATTTAATGAAATGTGATTGTTTGTGTTTTTACTAGATTTATTGTGATTTAATTTTGGCAATTGCATAATTTAGTGACAAACTAAGAGGGTGAATTGAGTAAAAAATAATTAAATTGGGCTAACGAGAATTAGGTAATTTAATAGAACAGGAATTAAATCAAATCGTTAAATTGTGCAAATAGAGATCTTGCATAGGTTCTCGATAGTTTTTGTTGGACCCCAACATTTTTCTACTTGAT
>JANIPM010000007.1:10981727-10993132 GCA_027478405.1 Erythroxylum cassinoides
GTAGGTATTGATCATACCAATTGCATTTTCAATGCAACTATTGAATCTAGTGCTATCAATTGTTAATGTGTGCATACTCATTGGGCTATCAACTATTGACATATGTACATCTAATGTACACTATCCAACTTTGCCTCTTTCCTAATAGTTAACCTAAATTGAGTTGTCTCTAACATCAATCTTTGTGGGACAATATCCATTTTAACTGTAAGTAATGACTCGTATACTTGCAGTTTTTGACGTAAAACTAATAGTTTCGTTTGTGAGCGAACAACAACCAACAGCTTGGTCACTAGCATCACACATGACTTCAAATGGCAATGACTAATCTAGTGATGCTAATATTGTTGTTGATATTAGTGCCTCCTTTAAGTGATTAAACACTTATAAACAATTATCAAAAATTAAAAGGCATTTCCTTTACTAATAAGTTTTTTAAAGGTCTAGCAATTTGTGAGAAGTCTTTAATAAAGTGGCAATAAAATCCTACATAACCTAAGAATGCTCGCACGATTATCCCATGAGGAAGGATAATCTAATCCTAAAATCCATGGCCAAACAATTCGCAAAAATTCAAATGTAACGAAACTAAAACAAGAATGCAATTCAACCAATCAAATTAATTCAAGAATTAATCGTGAAAATATTAACAAATTAGCAATTGTAATGCACACTCAAGAATAAACCTGAGGAACTAACAATTGAGAGAAAGAGGAATTTTACCTATCTTTATTGCTAACCTAATTGATTATGAATTACTAGATTATTGGTTCTAGACAGTCCTAGGTTTGATTACTCTCTTTTGAGTTATAACCATTAACCCTAATTTATAAACCCTAATCAGATTATGGGAATTGCGATCTCTTGATTAACAATCTATCCAAAACTCTAATTGGATCTAAAGATGTCCAAAAACTATTGGGAACCTATGCAAGATCTCTCTTCGCATAATTTACCGATTTGATTTAATTCTCGTTATATTAAATTACCTAGCTCTCGTTAGCCCAATTTAATTATTTTTTACTCGATTCACCCTCTCAACTTATCACCAAATTATGTAATTGCAGATATTAAATCACAATAATCCAATAAAAACACAAACAATCACATTTCATTAAATTAAAGATAAAACCCCTGAAGGTGGGTTTAGAATATCTCAACATTCACAAATCCTATCATCATACTGTTATTCCCAATTCTATACAATAATAAAAATGAAAATTAAATAGGAAATACTTTGAGGCGCCAAACTATACCCTAGTAGAAATGTTTCATGTCTATAGAAGTATATGTGATATGACTTAATCGTTATGATTTGATTGTGTATTGCTTAAGTCCTGATTTTTGGTTTGATGGATTATAATTAGTAAATTGGAATTTATTATTGCAATTGGAAAATTGAAGAATTAAAATGTACATTTAGACTAGGAAAAATTATCAAGTGGCAAGACAAGTTAATACATTGAAAGTGTGGATGACTAAGCCTATACATTGAATGACATGTGGTATGAGTAAATAAGAGACAAATGGCAGTAAAGTTGAATGACATTTGGATGGACAATTAAATGACAAATGGCAACACTAATGGAGTGACAAATGGACTAAGCAATTAAGTGATATTTGGCAGTACATATATAGGACAAGTGGATTACACGCATTGGTGACAAATGTCATCTTAAGATAGTGACTCCTAGAAACTTATGTATTAAGCCACTGTAGGGATAGTTTCTGCAACCTTCATTCTTCCTCACCATCAAATCATGCACCGTCCCTTAGCTCTGAATTTTGCTTCAATTTTGTTAACTTTCACTCCAAACTCTTTATCAAACATTATAGCAAGAAAGCTACATCATGCTATCTTCTATGTTGTTGTCTTCCTAGTGTTAAGATCATCCTGCTTCAAACTTGATTTTGGAATTGTGCTTGTTTGCATGGAAGGCTAGATTGGCTTGTTCACTGAGGTAGGAACTTGAGTTAAACATGTAAGTGGAATTCGAAACCTGATGGCATATGGTAATACATATTCTATAATGTTTGAATTGGGATAGAATATGTGTTGTGTTTTTGATAAAATGAGTTTTGGAAAATTGATGTTTATATGATAGATTTTGTTTTGGTTTTTGAAGCATGAAAGAAAATGGTTTGTGAGCTGCCAAATGTATGATTTTGAATTGGAAATTGATATGAAATGGATGAGGAATTGAAGTATAATTAAGGTATAATTGAGGTCTAATTAATAGACTATGATGAAGGTGAATTGAAATGGGTATGAAGGTGTTAAAATTTGGAAACAAATTGAAGGCAATTGGATAGTGAATCTTCTTCACTTATCCCACGATCGTGGATAGCTGCCAGCTCCTTCCCACAATCGTGGGCAATGCTTAAAAAGAAGAAAAATTCTAATTATGTGATTGTTGAACCACATAAGGATAAGAAACTTTACAATGGTGTATTTGAACTTAATTAAGGTTTGAAATGAACCTATTTTGATGTTGGATTAATTAGTTAAAGGTTGAATAAGTTTTTGATTGTTAATTGAGGTGATAACTTAAGGAATGGATTATTTGATATCAATGGATTTAATTTTGGAATTTATGAGTTGTTCAAGGGATGAAGCCCATAAATGTGATCCAAAGGATATACGTAATGTAAATTGCATATGAATGTTTGAGAATTAGGAATTTGTGAGAACATATATAATATGTAATTACTTAATGCTATCATTGATGTATTATTGCAAATGCTTAAATTCGTAAGGCATATTGAATTTGTTCAAGTCTGAATAAATGCACTCAATTTAAGCATAAGGAAATAAATTCATGCATTATGAATTATTTCTCTTACATGTGTTTCTGAAATGTGATATGTTTTGCTTTAAACCTACCAAGTCCTAGTTGTGAGTAAATCGACATGACTAGAAGGGTCTACAACTGCTTTTGTTCCTAGACACTACACAGTTTTTTCTGTACTTAGACACTACAATGTCTTTTATTTCAGAGACCTAAGTCTCTTCTGTTTCTGTTGATACCAAACTTAGGTATCTTCTATTTTGTTCCCATTACCCACTTTTATAAAAAGGATTAGCAAGCAACTCTGTATGTGTTTTGATATTTGATTTGTCCTGATCTATTCTGATTCATTATAACCTATTATGATGCAATAACATTCTGTTATGTTCTAATAGAATTAATAATCAGATAATTCTATAATGTGGATAATCAAAGATTGCTTAGGATGTAACATGATGTAGTGCATATAAATGCTAGACGACTTTTGTAAACAGCCGTGATCTTGTATCTTGTTTAATTTATTTTCCCACTAAGCTATAAGCTTAGCACAATGGTTTTTCCTCCGTGTAGGTCTTGACAATGATAAGAATGTTTAAGGTTGGGACAATCGCAGTGGGCAAAGAAGGATATGATATGTTTTGGAAGATGTTATGTTTAAGTTTTTGAGTGGTATTTAATGTTATGAAACATTTTTTTATGTAAATGGTTTGTAATAACTATATTACAGGGTGGATTTGAATTTAAGACATGTATTTGATAAATACAATATGTATAATGTATTATGTTTATTTATGTCAACAACTTATGAAATGTGAAGTATGTTGCCTTATTTTCTAGGAATTTCAAGAATATCTTAGTATGTTTTATTTGGAATCCATATATCCTCTTAGGGTGTATTAGGGTGTTATAATGTTTGGTATCAGAGCATAGTTTAGGTGATTCTGGTTTAACCAAGGCTTAAATGTTAAGTGTATTTGAATATAAATGTTGTGTTTGGCATAATTCGGATTGTCCTATGTTTTGGTTCTAGAGTGGAAAGATCTCATAGGGCTGCTGATGAGGTTGTTGAAAGTAATAATCCTGTGCGATCTCATCCATTTATATCAGGATCCTCTGGGATAAATCGAAATGAAGCTGAAGCACCACCTCCTCCTCCACATCCAGCTCAGGAAGAAGCTTTATTTAAGTTGTCATAAGACATGATGACTTTACTGCATCGAATGACTGCACCCAAGGCTTCAATTGATCAGTTGCAAAAGAATGGTGCTAAAGAATTCACTAGAACATCCCTAGAGGAGTTTGAAAATACTAAATTTTGGATATAAAAAGTGAAAAGAGATGTTGGATGAAGTTAGCTGCCCACCTGAACAAATGATGTATTGTGTTGTTTCCCTTCTTCAAGGAGCAGCCTATGAATGTGGAAGTTTGTTATGAGGTATCCTCAGCTACTGGAACCTCTGACTTGGGATTTCTTTTTCTAGGAGTTTAAAGCCAAATGTTACAGAAGCCTTAGAAAGGAGAGGTGGAAGTAGTTCTTAAATCTGAAGCAAAGAAATCTGTTTGCAGTTGAGTACGATAGGGAATTCAATCGACTTAGAAAATATACACCTAAAATTGTGCTTACCAAAGATTTTCGGTGTCATCAATTTGAGGATGGTTTGAACGACTCAATCAGAGAGCATCTTGCGACATTCACTCTCTTGCAGCAAGTGATTATCATCAGCTGGTACAAGTTGCCATTAAAACAAAGAAGCAAGAGATGGTTAAGACAGAAAAAGTTTAGCCAAAAGGATTTGCTAGAGGAGGTCAGTCCTCGGGTAAGACAAGTTGTGACGGTGCTTCCACTACATAAGAATTCACTTAAAGGTCTGTAGTTAGAGGAAGGTGATAAGAATTTCCCTTATTCCCCTATGGGTCGAGGTTCTAGCGCTCCATAATGCCCTCATTACTCCAAACACCATCGAGGTACTTATAGGAGGACCATGTTTTTGATGTGGTAGCACGGATCATTTGATAATAAATTGTCCTATGAGACAGTCTCAGACGTCACAAGCTAATAGAGAAGTTTCTCATGCACCTGTTGATAATAAAGGATGCGGTAGATGTTGTGGAACATTTAGGTAGTTTAGGCCTAATCCAAGTACTCTTTTAGAAACTGTTAATCAATCTATTGTTCTTTTCGCTACGGCTCGAGCTTATTATTTGAAAGCTCGTGAGGATCAGGATGCACCTGAGGTCATTGCTGGTACTGTTTCTCTCTTTAACTCTGCAATGCATGTTTTAATTGATCTTAGATCCACCCATTCTTATATCTGTGTTGGAGAAATTCCTAATAAAAAAGATACCTGTAGATTGGTTAGATTATGATATTCATGTAACCAGTTCTCTCGGTAGTAGTGTGTTGGTTAACCAAGTTTATAGAAATTGTCCTATTATGATCCAATGTAGTAAGTATGCAGCGGATCTAATTAAATTGTTATTTCATGAATTTTATTTAATTTTGGGTATGAATTGGTTGTCCAAGCATCAGGCAGTGGTTGACTATTGTGCATAAGAAGCCTAATCAACCTGAAATAATATTGTATGGCATCTATACTAGTTCTCTGGCTAATATGATATATGTTATGCAAGTTTGAAGGTTCCTTAGGAAGGGTGTGAAGCATATTTGGTTTTTATAATTGATTCTAAGAAGGAAAGTGTTAACCTGCAAGTCATTTTAATGGCAAATGAATTTTTGGATGTTTTTCCTAAAGACCCCTGAAAGGGAAGTGGAGCTATCTGTTGAGAATATGCCTAGCACTGCTCCTATATCCAAAGAACCATATAGGAAGGCTCCTGTTGAATTAAAGGAGTTGAAAGTCAGTTGCAGAAGCTACTAAATAAAAGGTTTATTCGACCCAGTGTTTCACCCTGGGGAGCATCGGTTATCTTTGTTAAGAAAAAAGATGGTACTCTATGGATGTGCATCGATTACATGCAATTGAACAAGGTCACAATGAAGAATAAGTATCTGTTTCCAAGGATAGAAGATCGGTTTTATCAATTAAAAGGTGCAGGGGTATTTTTCAAGATAAATTTGAGATCAGGGTATTATCAGCTTCGGGTAAAGGATGTGGATGTTTCGTAGACTACATTCAGGACCTGTTATAGACACTATGAATTCTTGGTAACGCCATTTGGGCTAATTAATGCTCCAACAACATTCATGGATTTGATGAATAGAGTGTTAAAACCCTATTTAGACCAGTTTATTGTGGTATTCATAGATGATATCCTAGTCTATTACGAGAATGAACATGACCATGCTCAGCATCTACGGATTGTTTTACAAACCCTGCAAGAAAATAGTTGTATGACAAGCTAAGCAAGTGTGATTTTTGTCTTCAAGAAGTATCTTTTGTAGGACATGTTGTCTCTTCTCATGGAATTAGAGTTGATCCTAATAAAATTGAAGCAATCATTAACTGGAAGCTGCCATAGAGTGTGAAAAAAGTGAGAAATTTTCTAGGTTTGGCTAGTTACTATCGCCAGTTTATAAAGGGGTATTTGGTGATAGCATCCTTTTTGACTAAATTGTTACAGAAAGGAGTGAAATATGAATGGTCTACTAGATGTCAAACTAGTTTTGATCAACTAAAAAGAATGCTTACTGAAGCTCCTGTATTAGCTCAACCCACTTTTGGTAAGGAATATATTATGTTTAGTGATGCATCTAGAAATGATTTAGGCTGTGTTTTGATGAAGGATGGTAAAGTGGTTGCATATGCCTCTAGGCAACTAAAGCCTCACGAATAGAACTACCCTACATATGATCTTAAACTTGCAGCAGTAGTGTTTGCTTTGAAATTTTAGCGACACTACTTGTATAGTGAAAAGTGTAGGATTTTCATTGATCATAAAAGTCTAAAATATCTACTTACCCAAAAAGAACTTAATCTAAGACAACGATGTTGGTTAGAACTGTTTAAAGATTATGACTGTATTGTAGACTATCATCCTGGTAAAGCTAATATCATGGCTGATGCTTTAAGTTGGAAGATCATTTTGGTATTGTCTGTGTGGTAGGGTGAATGGGGACTTGCATCTGATGGGAGCTTTAATAGCTCAATTAAAAGTGCCTACTTTGAGACAAGAAATCTGTGATGCTCAAAAAGTTGACGATAAGCTGCAACAACTTATCTCGGGAAGGCACAACCTAACTTCTCTGTGAAAGGAAATGGTGATCTATATTACAACGATCGATTGTGTGAACTAGCTATTGATGAATTAAAGAAAAAGCTTTTGTTTAAGGCCTATAATACTGTTTTTACAATGCACTCTGGTGGAAATAAAATGTATCAAGATCTGAAGTATCATTACTGGTGGTCTTGTATGAAACTTGATATTGTAGATTTTGTATCCAAATATGTGACATATCAGCAGGTTAAAGCTGAGCACTAGATTCCATCAAATTTATTACATCCTATTTCAATTCCTCAATAAAAATGGGATAACATTACCATGGACTTTGTTATTGGGCTTCCACTCACTTAAAGAAAGCATGATGTTGTATGGGTGATTATGGATAAGTTCACCAAGTATGCTCATTTTGTGCCTATTCTTCCTAACTATCCATTGGATAAGCCTACAGATATATATGTGAATGTGATAGTGAGGTTGCATGGGATACTGTTGTCCATTATTTCTAATCGTGATCTTCGATTTACTTCGAGATTTTAGAAAAGTTTGCAAAAGGTTGTGGGTACTCAAGTCAAATTTAGTATTGCTTTTCATCCCCAAATAGAAGGATAATCTGAACAAGTTATTCAAATATTGGAAGATATATTTCGAGGTTGTGTGTTAGAATTCTCAGGAAGTTGGGATAACTATCTATTTCTGATGGAGTTTGCTTATAACAACAGTTATTAGACTAGTATTAGCATCGCGCCTTATGAATCCCTATATGGTAGGAAGTGTAAGACTCCGATTTGTTAGACTGCATTAAATGAAAAACAAGATGATCGAGCCTGATATTATAAAAGATACTGAAGAGAAAGTTCAAGTTATCCAATGAAGATTGAAAGCCACCAATGATAGGCAGAAATCCTATGTTGATTTAAAAAGGAAATAAATTGAGTATCAGGTATAAGATAAGGTATTTTTGAAAATGTCACCATGGAGAAATATACTTCTAGTTGGGAAGAAAGGTAAGCTCTTCCCAGGATACATTAGGCCCTATGAGATTATTAAGAAAGTCAGACCAGTAGCTTATTAGTTAGCTCTTCCTAAAGAATTGGTCAAGTTGCACGATGTGTTTCATGTTTCCATATTAAGAAAATATTGATTTGATGATGCACATAAGATTCTTGTGCAGGAAATTCAAGTATAACTGGATTTTTCTTATGAGGAAGGGCCTGTGTCTATCTTATCCAGAGAAGCCTGAAAACTTAGAAATAAACAAATATCTCTAGCGAAAGTACTTTGGCAACTCCATGGTCTCGAGGAAGTAACATAGGAACCATAATTAACCATGAGGGCTCAATATCTTTAGCTGTTCTTATTGGGTACAAATTTCGAGTAAGAAATTCTTTTAAGGAGGAGAAAAATGTGAGGCCCCAAACTATACCCTAGTAGAAATGTTTTATGTCCATAGAAGTATATATGATAGGAGTTAATGATTATGATTTGATTGTGTATTGCTTAAGTCTTGATTTTTGGTTTGATGAATTATAATTAGTAACTTGGAATTTATTATTGCAATTGGAAAATTGAAGAATTAAAATGTACATTTTGACTAGGAAAATTGTCAAGTTGATACATGAAAAGTGTGGATGACTAAGCCTATACATTAAGTGACATGTGGCATAAGTAAATAAGAGTCAAATGGCACTAAAGTTAAATGACACTTGGAATGGATAAAATAAGTGGAATTCTAAACTTGATGGCATATGGTAATACATATTCTATAATGTTTGAATTGGGATAGAATATGTGTTGTGTTTATGATAAAATGAGTTCTAGAAAAATGATGTTTGTATGATAGGTTTTTTTTTTTGGTTTTTGAAGCATGAAAGACAATAGTTTGTGAGCTACCAAATGGATGATTTTGAATTGGAATTGGACATGAAATTGATGAGGAATTGAAGCATAATTAAGTTATAATTGATGTGTAATTAACAGACTCTGATGAAGGTGAACTGAATTAGGTATGAAGGTGTTAAAATTTGGAATCAAATTGAAGGTAATTAGATAGTGAACCTTTGGCTCACTTATCTCAGATCATGGACAGCTATTAGCTCATTCCCACGATAGTGGGCAATTCTTGAAAGGAAGAAAAATTCCATTTGTGTGATTGTTGAACCATATAAGGATAAGACAGTTTACAATGGTGTATTTGAACTTGAATAAGGTTTAAAATGAATCTAGTTTGATGTTGGATTAATTGGTTTAAGGTTAAAAAAGTTTTGGATTTTTAATTGAGGTGATAACTTAAAGAATGGATTATTTGATATCAATGTAACTAATTTTAGAATTTATGAGTTGTTCAAGCGATGTAGGTCATAAATATGATCCAAAGGATATAAGTAATGTAAATTGCATATGAATTTTTGAGAATTAGGAATTTTTGTAAACATATATAATATGTAATTACTTAATGCTATCATTGATGCATCGCTGCAAATGCTTAAATTTGTAAGGCATATTGAATTTGTTCGAGTTTGAATGAATGCACTCAATTTGAGGTTAAGAAAATAAATTCATACATTATGTATTATTTCTCTTACATGTGATTCTAAAACGTGATATGTTTTTTTTAAAACTTGCTTAGTCCTAGTTGCGGCTAAAGAGGCATGCCTAGAAAGTTTTGCAGCTGCTTCTGTTCCTAGACACTATGGTGTATTATGTACTTAGACACTACAGTGTCTTCTATTTCAGAGACCTAAGTGTCTTCTGTTTCTGTTGATACCAATCATAGGTATTTTCTATTCTATTCCCATTACCCACTTCTATAAAAAGGATTAGCAAGCAATTCTGTATGTGTTTTGATATTTGTTTTTTTCTAATCTATTTTGATATATTATATTCTATTTTGATACAATTATGTTCTGTTTTGATGTAATAATGTTCTATTCTTGTCTGATGGAGTTAATAATCAGATTATTCTATAAAGTGGATAATCGAAGATTGCTTAGGATATAATATGATTTAGCGTACGTAAATGCTAGATGACTATTGAAAGTAGACAACTCTGAAATTGGCTAATGCAAAAAGCCCCCTCCTCTTCTTTGTCCTATTCTTTAAATAGCTTTTGTGTTCTTAGCATCCCTAGGGTTTTTTTGGGTCAAAAATGTCTTAAAAAATCCCTCGAAACTTGCCTTTTTTAGTATTTGCGCATTTACCCGATGTAAGCCACGATCGCGGCCCTGCATACCATGATCATAGGCCACATCTGACCCTTCTGTCATGATCGTGGCAATTAGGCCACGATCATGGGTCATGTTCTGGGTTTCTGTCACAACAGTGGCATATGGGTCACGATCGTAGGCTAACTCTAGTGCTTCTGTCATGATCGTGGCTTATTGTGCCACAATTATGGGCCGTTATTTTAGGCCGTATGTCTCTGAAACTTCTTCGTTCTTTGCTGTTGACCCTAAAACACTAACAAAAACATTAAGGTACCTCAAAAACATAATAATTATGCTCAAAGACTTGTACTAACCCATTAAACACTTAAAGTATAAATAATTAGCAAACTAACACAATTCTAACCTAAATACATACTATATGATTGAATTAACAATTAAATACATATCAAACTAAGCCCTAAAAAATAATGCAATTCACACTTATTAAAATCGCCACAATTAAACGTTTACTTGTCCTTAAGCAAAAAAAACAACAAACACACAACACACAATGCAGTAATGAGATAATGACTTCAACTTTGTGAGATAAATTTAACTTTAAACACAATCATTCAAGTTGTATCAAATCATTAACATGCAAAGTCTGCGTCTAGGAGCTTTGAACTAAATGTACATATCAATTTAGATCCAAGTGTTAATTTATTTACCCTTTTTCAATTGCACACACACGTTAATAATTCTTTTGTCATTCAAACTTTGTAACTACTACTAAGTACGTTTTCATAAAAAGTCAAGCTATTACAGTTCGGTAGGTTTTTATTAGAAGACATTTTTTATTATTATTTAAACAAGGATCTAGTCTTTTACTCGGAGGAAAACATTGGTGATCAATGTCGATCCGATAACTCGATTAGGTCATTTTTTATTAAGTTTCTTGGTTGGAACGCCATTATAATTTTTTGACATGGAGGCACACATTTGTGATGCTTGTTGATCTGGTTACTTAACTACATCATGTTCTCAACTGACTACTATCTCTATTCATAACCCAAAGGTCAACGGAATAGTAATTTATTTAAAATTAACAACACAATATTTTTGTCGCCTACCTTGTTGCTTTAGCTACTCATTTCTATGAAAAAATACTAGCAAAGCTACTTAAATCAGAAAACCTCAAATTATGAATGAATGTGTCAATATAGAGGGCTACATCTTAACACTAAATCCTAATTAAGCTGCATATTTAACCAAATAACCCAATTCACTAATT
>JANIPM010000007.1:11073450-11093618 GCA_027478405.1 Erythroxylum cassinoides
CACAGCCGCAGCCCGGATCGTGCATACTCGTGTGGATACCGGTAGAGGGCATTCGCGTTTGCAGTGTCTTGGAATCCAAAAAAGAAGCAATCCACTCACGGCAATAAGGTATTTTCGTACATCCTTGGTATTTTTCGATTATACATCATGTTGTTGTATGGTCTTTTCAGCAGTGTATTGTGAATACTCGGACCGTACGCGATCCAACAGAAATACCATTAAACCTAGCTGAAAACTTCCAATTCACATATATGTTCATAATATATATATAGGAATTCATGGCATTTACACAAATCGATCATTTTTACACGATCAAAATAGCCCGTCTCCAACAGTATCTACGCAGAGATCAGAGAAACTATCTGAATCAAACTCTTTGATCCAGAAATGGCTAGAACAAAGACAAGAGTGCTAGCTCTCTTCTTTGTCCTATGGAGAGCAAAACCGTGAAAGAGAATGAAGAGGAAGAAGATGTGGAAGATGAGGAGAATGGCTTGAGAAGTTGTTTTCTAAACTTGTCTAAGCCATTTTTCTCACGATCATTATCCTTCATTTCTAGCTTTTTGCTTTTGTCTTTTTGTCTTTTATCATTTAAAGACAATAAATACATCACCTTTAAAGAAACCTCTCTCATCTTCCACGTTGCACATATCTTTTATATATATATGCTGAGATATTTCAGTCATACTGGAGTCGGTCCTACTGGGTCCCAAGTGTGAAAAATACCAAAGACCCATTTCAGTAATATCGATGTCGTGATCTCATCGAGACATATCCTGTTCTCATCGGGATTCATTTGGTTCTATTACTCTCTATATAATAGATCTTCATCCAAAATTATTTTATGAATCCTCCGAGTCACTCTTATGTGTGTGACTTATTAGGTTTCTGGTTATATTGGCCACTTAGATTAACACTTAATCCAAACAAGTCATGGGCAACATCTAGCAACACATTATGACCCCCAATTGACTAACAAGTAAGTGCTTTAATGAACGAACCCGTGCTCATCACGAACCCTCCTATAGACAATTGTTGTGCAATATATCCTGTTACAAACTATACTCTACTTGAGTATGAGAATGGGCAATTGACCAAAAAGTAAGTGCTTTAATGAATGAACCTGCGCTCATCTCGAACCCTCCCATAGATAATTGTTGTGCAATTCGTCCTTTCACAAGCTATACCCTACTTGATTATGAGTATGGGCAAAGTGTAAACTCTCACTAGACTGATTACATCAAATCTAGCCCAAGTGATATCAATTCTCATCTTGGGACTCATTATTCTATATGTCAATGAAGACATTCTTCATGACACATGTATTCCGACCAGAGATATCCAGGTAATGACCTCGATAAGAGACCGTGGGTATCATCTTCTGCTATCACAAAAGTGGTGAATCCTCTATTGACTACTCAATTATCTTCGAATACTTCAAGTTGTACCCAATCACCACCCTATGAGTGACCTCTACAAGGTAAAAAGGAATGGAGTCAAAGTACAGAATCAATATTCAAGCTATCAGTAAGTACCTCAAGTCTAAGGATACTTGCACCATTGTTATGATAAGATTATCACTGACATTAGAATAGGACATCCATGTGATGATCTCATGGTAGGTCATCTAATTTACTTACTACCTCTAGTAAGCATCCATATCTCAACTCTCAAAATCTCATGTTATAGTTTCTAAGATCCACTATTTGATCAAATCAAGGAGTTTGACATAGGTTAGTCTATCCGGATTAATGATATTCAATCTCAATAATCCTATGACTAGGGATAATTTAGATACTGACATAATTGCATATGATTATAGTACAACTATCTAGTTACACATTTTAGAAGAGGGGTCATTGAATCTGATCACAGGGTATACTAAGCATGGTCATTCGAATGGATTGCTTAATAGAGATAGCCTTTACTACTATCATTTATTCCATTTGGAGGGAAAGGAACAAGAGAATATATAAAGGAGTTGAAGAGGACAAACATAAGCTAGCTGACCATATTGTGAATTGGACTCGAGCAACCATCAATGCCAATCACCAACAAAGCTCAATTAGCCAAGCACTAAGAAGGAACTAGATACTGTAATGTGATAAGTTGTGTTTATTTTTTTAAAATGTTACTTATGTTATTTTATGGATAGATAATATGTCTAATTGTAATGTTGTTATGTAGCTTTGGCTAGTTTAACATAATTTCCTTTCATTAAAAAACCCTCAATACTGCAAGTATAAGGATCATATCTTATAGTATTAAAAGGTATCATTCCCATAAAGACTATAGACACCTAAACAATTTGAAAAGAACTTTGTCGAAGGCATTAAGAATTGATATGAATTAAAATAAATAGTTGAAAGTAAAAAAAACTAATAAAAAAATGAGTAATTAATAAGTAAGCTACAAACAAATTTGAGGTTGATCAAAGTTGAAGACATAGGAACTATCATATCCATTATTTCTTTCCCTTAAACTTGTTGACTTAATTTATGTTTGATCCAAGATGTCCTATTTTTTTCTCTCTCTTATGATCTAATCAAGTAACCCTAATTGAATTCAATATTTATAGAGCTGTAATCTCTCGATTCACAAAACTACTCCTAACTTATTCAATTAGATTTGAAGCAATCCTATAGATAATTAATTTCACAATTAAAATCTCTCTTTAATTGTTCGTTAATCTGATAATTTTAGGTCTATTAAGTTACTAACCCTCGATGCACACCTTAACACTAATGATTGATTCACTCTCTTGATTTATTATCAAGTATATGCATGACAATTATCATGAACATTCTAGGATATTTTTAAGATTTTTCCACTTAATTTGGTTCCAAAAATAGCCTTGAAACCTTAAAAATACAAAAAGACTAGCGAGTTGGAAAAGTTGAAATTTGCTAGAATTGTTGCGTGTCACACATGGCACGATCCTGCCAAATCCTTTCTGTCAAGATCGTGCCTTTTGGAATGATTGTGCCTTCCTTCCTACACCCATCATCTTCTTCATTCTTCAATTTCCTATTTCCCAACACTCATAAACACATCACTCACCTCTTGAAACATAAAATTAAGATCCAATTCTTGCTTTAAACCAATCAAACACTTAGAATACATGCAAACACTAACAATAATACAATTCTAATCATATACACATGATAATCATCTAAGAAATACTTGAAAAACACACTTAAACACCTAGAAAAACATAATATAATCTACACCTTTAAGAGTGGTTTAGGAATTTGACCTATCCATCTAAGCAATCATGTTTTACTCTCTACCAGGCTTTGGAGAATCCTAATAGATAATGAGACTCTTAAAGTTAAATTGGTTAATAAAGTTAAATGGGTTAATCCCACTACCTAGGAAACTCTAGTTTTCGAAAAACTCAACCTCATGTAGACTCATCCTGGACCATGGTTAACATCCTAAAGTTGAGAAATAAACATTATAAGAGCATCAAATATATCATTGGCAATGGTAAAACCATTTGGATATGATATTACAACTAGTACAATCTTGGTCCTCTTTACCACCTCCCTTATGCTTTTCAACTAAGAAACATCATAAAATTGAATGACAAAATATTTGAGATTATTCATGGCAATGAGTGGCTTATCAAGCAAAGGGGCTTTCATATAAACAAAGACAATCTTCCAAGGAACAACCCTAATTAGTAAAATAGGATACTATCTACTAGACCAGGCATTCCTTGCATTTGTCAATAATAGACCAGCTTACCAAATGTTTAGAATCCCTACTCCTAAAGTAAGAAGATGATATGGTGTAATCAAATCCCTCTATTACTCTCCCTTATAGTGTGGCTTGCCACCAACAACAAACATTTCGTACTTAACATGATTAAATGCTCCGGTCCTTGTTCAATAGATTGCAACTTTGTAACAATAAGATGAAACTAGAGATCACATCTTCTTAAAGTGTGTTTTCTCCGAGGAGCTCTGGAATTATATTCAACTGGTAAATAACCATTTCTACAACGCATATTATATTTGGGACTTTATGATCTATTGGTCGTCTCAACTTGTACGTGTAGCTTATAAACTCCAACTTCAGAAGTTGAATGAAATGGCATGTGTGGTGTTCTACTTCTACATAGATAGTGTGATGGGGCTTGGCTTCAAGTCCTATCCCACCAATTGAAATCATTTCTGATCTCTCTTTTACAGATCACAGAACAACACCACATGAATCTCTTCCCCCTTTTTCCCTCTGTGTAACTGTCTTCAACCTCCCAAATGGCGGACGACGAACGCGAGCTTAGCCAGAAGCAAAAGAAAGAGATCGCCAAATGGTTCCTTCTCAATTCCCCCGCCGGTGAAATCCAATACGTCGCTAAAGGTACGGCATTTATTTGTTCTTCATATTATGGTGTTTGATGAAGAATTCTGGTGAAATGGATTCTTCTTGCAGATTTGAAATCGATTTTAAATGACGAGAGAGCGTATGAGGAGGCGGCTTTAGAAGCATTCCCGCTCTACAATAAATCTCATTTGATTTGCCTCCAATTTCCCGATAGAACTGCTGATGTACGTCTCTCTCTGATCCCTTTTATTTTGATAAAACAATTGATAAATTATAGGGTCTAGTGCTCTAGAATCTTATAAATCTATCGCAGATGATGTCATTCCCATCTTCTTTCAATTTATGTTTCAGGTGCTTTTAACGGCTTACAATCAACTTGATGAGAACAAGTTTCTCGATCCCAGGACCGCACAAGTTGCCACCGTCGACCATGTCAAACAAGTATATGAATAGCCTCTGTATTTTCAGTTTATACATTACTGTTTCACTTATGCATCTCTATTTGCCATCCAGGCTGCTATAATGAGCAATCATCTCTTCTTCTTTTTTTTTACTTCGTTTGGTGTGATTCCCTGCTACTCTTCAAATAATCTCCGTGGGATTCATACTTTGGATTGTTCTATGCGTTAATACATTTTTATCATCATCTTTTATATCACGACGTGCTAAATTGGTTCAGGTTTGTACAATGGTGAGAC
Source organism: Erythroxylum cassinoides (assembly GCA_027478405.1). Taxonomy (NCBI): domain Eukaryota; kingdom Viridiplantae; phylum Streptophyta; class Magnoliopsida; order Malpighiales; family Erythroxylaceae; genus Erythroxylum; species Erythroxylum cassinoides. The sequence goes on from JANIPM010000007.1 coordinate 11,078,481, forward strand.
CTGCAGCTGATGAGGAACTTGCATCGCCATTTATTGAGGAATACCGGTATGTTTTTCTCTGCGTGATAATCATTTTCCTTACCATCAAAAGGAAGTTCTTTGTTTCATGTCACAATTAGGCAAGACATTGATGTTGATCTTTAACACTTCTATGGTTTCTACTTTAACAATTGCTAAATCCCGCAATTTTTAATTTTTTTCTTTCACATTTGGTTTTGTAGCGTTGAAATTTTTTTGTCTTCCATTTGCTGCAATTGTAATTGAAATGTAGCGTAGCTTAAGTTACTTGATTCTAAGCTATTTTTGTTGATGAATAGGAAATAAATTTCAAAGCCTGATTATGATCCCAAGTTTAAAATCCCCCGTGCAGTTGGGCTTTAGATTCAGAATTACTCAAATATGTTGATGAAGCTTATGCAAAAGGTGTTTGTTCAGTCTACTGTGTTAGTGGGAAAGATGTGGAGGGGCCAGGATCTGATTTCGAGCTTGTTGTGGTGATTTCTGCTGTTCGAAATAGCCCACAGAATTTCTGGTTTGAATTAGATTAATTTCCAGTAAATTACCTTTTAATCTTTGTTTTCATGTCTTTACGTATTGCCTCAGTGCTCTGCCTTTTGAATGTGATACAGCAACGGCAGTTGGCGTTCAATATGGAACATTGAGTTTAAGGATGATACACAGATACTGGAAATAAGAGGCAAACTACAGGTATTCTTTTGAAAGCATAAAGAACTATTTAAATTCATTAATCTGTTAGGGACAGGAATAGTACCAAGAGCCATTCTTTGTTCCTTTCCTCCTGTTCTTGCAGGTCGTCGCTCATTACTTTGAGGAGGGAAATGTTCAGTTGGATGCAAATCATGATTGTAAAGATTCTACATTATTTCAGGTTACTGCATTTTTAATCTATCTTTTAGCTTGATTCCCTTCGGGTATTATACACAAAAATTTCTGTTTTGGTTCCTTGATGTAGTTAGGCCAGGGTTAACGCAATTAGTTCAAGTTAATTAGGTTGTAACACTGTAGATATTCAAGTTAATTAGGTTGTAACACTGTAGATATTATAATAATACAAGCTGTTTGAGGTGGCTATGTTGAAATTTCTCTATCTGCATGACTAAATTCATGCAGTGTAACTATTTATTCCAGCTGACTGCCCATGTTTATCATGTTATCAGATGTTGATGTGTACTTTCCACTGGTGTATTCTGTTACATATTCTAGACGTCATCTTATTCTAAGCTGTCGACATGTGAATAATTGCTTTTACTGCCAACTTTGAATTCTGTCCCGGAATTGGATAAAGCAACTTAAAGATTGCTTCCAATTTAATGTGAGAAGTAGATTGAGTGTATTTGACTTGTTTCAATTTGTGTATGATTTATCTGCTATCTTCTAATTCTACGTGGTTAAGTTCCTTTATGGGGAAAGAAAGAATGATCTTTTCCTTTTGGTTCCAGGCTCCTGATGAAACTGCAGTTACCATAGTCAACATCATTCGTCACCATGAGGCGGAGTACCTGGCTTCTCTTGAGGTCTGATTTCGTTTTTTCTCTATTGTTCAGCGTTTAAATCCAAAGGATGGTTTTTCTGACAATTACACTTGCCAGGCATCCTATTCAAAATTGCCTGATTCCACTTTCAAGGTACTTATTCCTAGCCTTCGGTTGGCATTTGACTGGGTTCAAAAGGCTCTCGTACAAATATATCTAAATGGTTATTGTATGGTTCAGGACCTTCGAAGGAAACTGCCGGTTACTCGCACCCTGTTCCCGTGGCATAACACGTTACAATTCAGCCTGACAAGAGATATACAAAAAGAACTTGGAATTGGAAAGTAGTTTTATGCAAGGTTATATTGCCAATTACTTGCATCGACTTATTGTGTTATCCTTTAATTATGTGTGACAGTTCAGATAGTTGTGTTTATATAGAATATTATGTGACTGACGATCATCATTTTTGGCACTAATGAAGATTTTGATAATTAATGATATAATTGGGAAACAATTTGAATAATTGTCGATTTAAGAATGATTCGAGCGTAACAATGTGTCTTTGTATGTCAAGAGTCGTTTTCTTGGTGCCCTTGCTGCTAAGTTTTGGTGCGTAGTCTCGTATGTTCGTTACCAGTGATGCATAGCAGTTCTATTGATGATCGATGGAATGATGATTTTTTTTTTCATAAAAACAAAACCTGTGGTATCTAATTGCAGAGGGCACTAAATTTGAGTATAAGTAAGATTTAAGGTGTCTAATTCAAAGATCATGAGTTGTCAACTTTGGCCTGAAGAGGTTCATGCCCTTGAAACATCCTAATTAGCGTTCCAAGATACATAAAACTTATTATTGCATTGTATTTGCGATTTGAACTTTTTTCAGGCTTTTGGTCTTTTCGGATTTTATAATTTTCATATTATAAGTAATGTAAACAAAGTCATTGACTCTCTGATGTTCCAAACGATTTTGTTTTTTTATATAAATACGTTAAAAAATGCTCTAATTATGCTCACAACCTGATACAGAGGTTACTCGACTAAGTATTCTAATAACCAAATTTCTCTATATTGGAGCATTTTCACCAAATATCATTCACCACTTATCTGTATTTAAATTAACAATTATGAGAAATAAAATATATATGATTAATAAGTAAAAGATGAACTAAAAGTATGAAAAACTTACCAAGCTTCATTTTTTTTATCATAACTTCTCTCTTTGTTGATGATTTAACAAAACTCTCTAAATCTTCACTATAAATTTTAATTTTATTTATCACTTTTGATTGCCTTTCAATAGAGAAAATATCTTTGTATTCAATCACATCAAAGAGATCACCCATAATATCATTTGTAGATTCATCTCCATTATATAAGCAATAAAGATCGAGAAAATAAACTACTAAGTTGATGTTTTGAGTAAGATTCTTATCCCATTGTCAGTATAAGGCTTATACAATTTCCCCTTCCCATTAAAAAGATTCATAATTGTTTTGCAAGCTCTATACATACCAACATATATGTACGCCAAAGATAGGTTCTAATATGAGTCAACAAACCTTAATAACCTTATAAATGGACTCACAATCTTCACAATGATCAAGTAGGTATCCCAAAATTTATTATCTAAAATAATAGAACAATTTTCTTTTCCTTTCGCACTCTTTGATAACTTATGACTTGAAAAATATTTACTAGTCCCCAAATTTTGAACAACACAACCTCGACTTAATCTTTTTACCTTCTTAACCAAGAAAAAAACGTAGTATGATTATATACAAAAATTGTGATATTAAATGCACATAGAGCAAGACTAGAAATATGATTCATACCATTAATATCTTTTAAAATGAGATTTATACAATGAGCAACGTATAGAGACTAATAAATATGCTCATACTTCAATTGTAACAATTATCCCGCTGATATGTAATTAGATGCATTATTTGTAATGAGATGCATAATATTATTTGGTCAAACCCATTCGACAATTTCATAAAATAATTCAGATAAAATCATTGCTTTAAAAATTAGACCAGACATCGAACCACTCAAAGTAAATGTTTAAGGTTTAAAGGTTTAATTGGTATTAAACTGCTATAAAATCGGTATATAATAAATAAGAAGTAAAAATAAAATATTTCATTGAAATAGAAAATATACCAATGTTATGTTTTGAATTTTGATCAAAAAATACTAATATTTTTAATATCATAAAAATTAAAATTTACATCATCATCTTATTTTAAAATTTTACTATTTATTTCAGTTATAATCTCTTCTCTTTATGGTATATTAATTTCTATTTATAATATACTAGTTTATGACAACTGGAAAGTTAAAATAAAACAAAATTCCTCATTTTTATTAATTTTCTTATGAATGCAACACTTAGGTGGAACATGATAGATTTTGCCATTGTCATGAAGTTATGATATATTAATTTTCTAAAAAATAGTTATAACACCCTCTATACAAAATTTGCAACCACCCATGTATATAGCAACCAAATTCCTATACAAACAGTCACGACATACATTTCTATTCATTTATAGGGACTATCATCGCACATTTTTCTATTCATTACTATACATGTACATATTACAAAATTTCTTATTATTTAACATTATCATTTAACATTAGTATTACATCTTTATCTTTACATGATAATCCAAAAAGAAAAATCAATTTCATTGACTATTTTACATGTACAATCAACTTAAACCAAAACACATTCCAAAGGTACTTTTACTCCTAGTTGTTGGCCTTGGTCCTTGAAGATTTTCCCTGTGCCTCACTCTTATGCCTGGGCATACATGAACTATCACTGATAAGTGTGAATTGCATCATGTTTTAGGGTATAGTTTGATGTGAATTTAATTGTTAATTCAATCGTTTAGTGTGTGCTTAGATTAGAATTGTGTTAGTTAGTTAATTATCTATGTTTAAGTGTTTTTGTGGGTTAGTACAAGTCTTTGAGCTTAATTATTATGTTTTTGAGATAACTTGATGCATTTGTTAGTGTTTCAGGGTTAACATCGAAGAACGGAGAAGTTTTGGAAACACTTGGGCTGAAACAACGACCCATGATCGTGGCACAATAGGCCATGATCGTCATATAAGCCCAAGACACGACCCATGATCGTGGCCTGCTTGCCACAATCATGACAGAATGCTCGGATGTGGCCCACAATTGTGGCCTACATCAGGCAGACAAGCAGATTGTCAAGTTTTGAGGGAGTTTTTGGACCTTTTGGACCCTAGAAAAACCCTAGGGCTGCTTAGAACACAAAAGTTATATGAAGAATAAGACAAAGAAGATGAAGGAGTTTTTGCATCAACCACTTTTGGAGAGAAACTCTAGAGAGTATTGTTAAGAGATTGAGAAAGAGAAGAAGGAAGAGAGAAGTGGAGAAGAAGCCAATATTGAGGTATTTATCAGATCAGGAATTTCTGACATCGCCACCTCCTGTCTCCATCCAGATCGTATTTCCTGTTATTTTCCATTTTTATTATTATATAGAATTAGGAATAGCAATTTGATGATAAGATTTGTGAATATTGAGATGTTCCAAACTCACCTTCAATTTTTTTTAATCTTTGATTAATGAAATTTGATTATTTTTATGTTTAATTGGATTTATTGTGATTGATTTCTGTAATAGCATATTTCGATAATAAATTGAGAGGATGAAGTGAATGAAAAATTATTAAATTGAGTTAACGAGAGTTAGGTGATTTAATAAGAACGAGAAATTAATCAAATCAGTAATTATGTGAAGAGAGATCTCATAAAGGTTCCCGATAGTTTATTGGACAATATCAGATCTAATTATTTGGATAGGATGATAATTGAGAAATTGCAATTTTTCATAATCTGATTAGGGTTTATAATTTAAGGTTAATGGTTATAACACAAGAGACAGTAATCAACCCTAGGATCATCTAGAACCAATAATATGGTAAATCGTAATCGATTAGGTTAGCATTAAAGATAGGTAAATTCCCTTTTCTCTCAATTGATAGTTTTCTTAGGTTAATTCTTGAATGTGTTGCAATAGCTAAATTGTTAATATTTTTTAATTGATTATTGGATTGAATTGCATGATTGAATTGAATTTTAGATTTAGTTTTACAATGTTTTGAATTTCTGCGAATTGTGTTGGCCTTAGATTAAAGGACTAGATTGTCCTTCCTTGTGGGATCGACACCTTAGGTATAATATGAATGACTTGTGCGCTTGCGAATTATCGAGGATAATTATTTAAAACTTAGACACATTGAAAAACCATAATCAATTTTTTGACGTCGTTACTGGGAAGGCAATTAGTTTAGTTCTATAGTTTAAGGCATTTAGTTAGTTTTTAGTTTTAGTTTTTGTTCCTTTTTCCATTTCTGAAATCGTGATTTTGTATGAACACAAAAGTCATGAGAAGATCGAGCCATGCAACTGAAACCTTAAATTTAGACATAACTCGATTAGAATGATCCATTAGAAAAGCTCAGCATGAAGTAGAAGAAGAAATCGCGAAATAAACAATGACCGAGGAATTTCAGTAAGATTTAGACCACGGAGGGAGCCAAAGACGTCAACAACGGACCCTTACTTAATAAGACTAGGGTTCAATGTGGCTAACCAAGGAGTAGCTAGGCCACCCGTACAAGCATCATCATTTGAAATTAAACCAGCCCTCCTAAACATGCTTGAACAGAACGTGCAGTTTTAAGGACTAACGAACAAGGATCCTAACACACATATAGTGAACTTCCTTGAAATCTATGATACCTTTTGATACCATCAGATGATGGAAGATGCGGTCAGAATTAGGCTTTTCCCTTTTACCTTTAGAGATAAAGTAAAGGCTTGATATCATTCCCTTAACCTAGCCAATGTCATGACATGGTATCAGCGAGTTCGTGCCTTTTTAGACAAGTATTTTCCCTGACTAAGACCACTATGATCATCAAAGAGATTACCAACTTCCAACAAAGTGGTGGGTAATCACTGCCTGTGGACGAACAAGTGGAGTAAACAAACTACTACTTTCTGAGAACAAAAAGGAATTGTAACTTTTAATCAAATGATAGAAATGCAAGCGAATATTGATAACTTGACTCGACAGTTCAACAACATGAAGGCTTTGTCCTCAGCTTTAGTAAAAGCCATATAACTCAAGTGTGAACTTTGTGGAAAAATAAACCATGATACAGTGGACTGTTTCCTAATGAAGGAAAGTGATCCAAAGCATCTAACACCCACATACCCCCTGGGAGGATATGCAGATGCCATATAAAATAATACTAAAACATGCTAAAATGTTTCCAGAAACTAAGGTAACTTACATTTCATTTCATAGGTTAGGTCATATTCAGAACGTAACATACACATGGTACTTATCACATACAAGCCTTAAATCCAAATCCAATTTGTATTAAGGTTATTACAAACCATCAAACAAAATATAAATTCCAATATGCCTCATTACATTAAATATAACTAAAAAACAAACTAAACATTTCCAAAACAAAACACAATCTCCTTGGCTACTACAGTTGTCTTTGTCCCATTCTTTAAACCTTCTTATCATAATCTACACGGAGGCAAAACCACCATGTTAAGCATAAAGCTTAGTGGGGAAATAACTAAACAAGATATAAATTGGTGACTATTTCTAGCGGTGGTCTAGCATTCACATATACAGAATCAAATCACATCTTAAACAATCTTTAATGGTTCATATTAAAGCGCAATCTAAAAAATATGTATCTCAGAACAAAAAATAACATATCGAACCATAATCTATTGGTTTTAGAACAAAACTTATAAGTATAAGAAAAGAATACCATAATATCATAATAGAACTTTAAAGTACCATAATAAAACTTGACTTGCAGCACCCTACTCTCATAGGGCATATTCCCGAACAAACCATCAATATTCGAGAACATACTCTACAAAGGTGACATGTTAGAACAGTTAATCAATCATAACCATTAAAAACTTTTCACGCAACACACACATGTTTCAAAAAATCAATAATCAAAGTAGGCCCATTTTTTTATAAACATTTTTCAATCACAAGTGTTACAACCATTATACATATCATCGGAATTTCAGTAGTCACTTAGGCCTATTATAGATATAAAACACTTTCAGTCATAATGTCATTACATTATAAAATCATTCATATAGACATTATACAATACTTTTGAATACACATTTTGATACAAAATAATGAAATACATAAGAAGACGCGAATTGATCCTGACCTCTATCTCTTACTCGAATGTAGTGGCTAGACTCTAATTTGTCTAATTGGAGATCTTCTCTAAGCTTGAAAAATAATGTTGCAAATTTGGGGTGAGTTTTACGAACTCAATGAGTGGACCATCCTCAATAGCTCACTCATATCACATAACACATACAGTTCAAGTAATCACGTAATTCACATCATTTCACTAATAATTATATAGCATCATATATCATTTTGATCACATATTTCACATTTCACATTCAAAGCAGTCAAACAATTCATTTTGATCATTTAAAACATACATATCAATTTTATATGCAATGCTCATGAGACTCACTTTCGATTATTGTGTTGTTATAACTGAGACTATTAAGGTCTGGAATTAACATATTCACATTCACATCAATCATATCAGTAGTAATTCAATGAAGAAATTTAAAATAGAACAAATAATGAAAATGAGACTATCTAGGTAGACTCACAGTATACTCTAGATTAGTAATTGCTTCCTTGATTCGAAAACGTTTGGTGCGGATGTTTTGTCCTATATATCAACATTAGACAACACATATATTGCACAAACATTATTAATTACACAATCACATAAACATTTAATTATACACATATGTCTATGTGTAATGTATAATGCATGCTCAAATTGACTATTCCGTGTATGTTTCCTTAATCACGTCTCTTGATCATTCAAACCTTATCATTTTTATGTGTTTAGCTTATTCTTAGGTTTACACCTCAAGAGCACTTAGTTATTTTAATATCATAATTCAATTACTTGTCATTTCTTTTCTACCATTATATGCTCTCTTAATATCCAATTCTTATTCACCTTTTCTTGATACAAATTACTCATCTCTTTACAATCATATTACCATTTCTAAGAACGCTTTTATATCATTAATAACTCATAACTTTCGAATCGAGATATATTCGTATATCATATCTTACGAAACTTGATCTTCCTAAGTTAATCAATCAACCATTTATCAATTCTTTCCCTAGTGAATTCAGATGACTATGAAATTTGGGGAGAGGAAGGACAACATGTGAGGAGCTTTGGTTCAAATTTTAAGTCAATCGGAGGTTCAGAGAAGGAGTTATGGTCAAAAGAGTAAAGGGTGTCGAAAGCTGTTAAACAACAGTGCACATCCTCTATCACGATCATGCAATCACTTAATAATCCCTCTCTATCAAGCACAATCATGCAACTCCTTGATGTTCCTCTCTTCCATTATAGTGCTTCATGCACTCCCTTATTCAAACATCATTCCATATTTTCTTTCAAAATAGATTTTTGGGTCAATTTTTCATGACTATTTTGAAAACGCAAATGACGTATTTAGGCAATACATTCTCCTAAAAAATGTTCCCATATGTCTTAAGTTTTTAATTACACCAAGTTCACACAATTTGGTTCAGTATTCTGCAAGTTATACTCAAAATACTACAAGATGTTCTCAAATCGCGACAACACATTATACTCAACTTCAAGCCAAAGTTTGAAACCCTTAGAGATAAAATTTAAATTTATTTCCTTCATGAAAAATATAGCCATATGTCACTAATTTAATTTTAATGTAAACTTAAAATCATCCTATTTGGATGTCTACAGATCAAGATATGACTAAAATACAGATGCATGTCTAATAAAAACACTACAGCTAATATACTCCATAAATTCTTCTTTCACTTTTTCCAAAATTTTAACCCCTACATGTTACATTCAAACCATCTTATGCATAGTTCATCAACTATACATCATTTCATCTTCATTCCCACTTAAATTTCAACTCATTATCATTCATAAACAAATAATAAACTATGGTTGATCATAAACACCAAAAACAAAACATCAATGTATACATATGTTCATCAAATTTCTGCACACATTCTATTATACTATCATGATTATTTCACCTTTAAACTATCATCATACATGTTTATATTCACACAACCCCATGAAGATTAATGCATAACTTACTTGATAAAACTTCAAGCTTCTTCAAAATATCACTTAACCCTAGCCTTCCTTGAACCATACTATCATCATCCTAAAAGGTGGAGTAGGTTAGATTCTTCTTCAAGAAGAAGATACATGATCTTGAAGAAACATGTGAAAGTGCTAGCAAAGGTCACAATGGTGAGACTTGAAGGTATCATGGAAATGAAGAAGAAGTATAGAAGATGAAGAGAGAAGAAGAAGAGAGAAAAGAAAGGATTAAACGAAAATGAAAGACAAAGGATGGTCTTTTAAATGAAGGAAATATCGTGAATAGGTGTGTGGCATGGCAAGTGACACTTGTCACTTGTGACTTACCACATGTCACCACCTTATGGTTTCTAATGGGTCTTCTTTCTCAACTAGTCCACTTGTCTCCAATTTCTAATCCAATTGTCTTCCAATTTTAAATGACTTAAGTCATTAAATCTTAATGTCACATATCAATAATTTCTACTACCATTTGATATTTATTTCTGCTGCCATGTATCAATTATCTTGCCACTTGATATTTTTTCTAGTCCAAAAATACCTTTAATTCTAGAAAATTTTCAAACTGTTCCAAAATTCTAAATCACTACTTGTACACACCAACTTAATTTTGAAGACACATAATCCTCAATTCATATTATCATCACATTAAAACAATCATTTATACCTAGAAAGTGTCAAATGAGTACATGAAAAAATCATTGTAATGTGTAGAATAATCAAATTCATGTGTGTGTATGCTAACATTATACATGAATACGAAATGCATTTTTCTAATCTCTCGTTATTTCTCATTTACAAAAATCTAGGGTTCTAACCCTTTAGATGGAAACGAGATATTACAAACTTGCCCAGTAAATGCAGATGTACCAATAAAAAAAGGGTATCTTTTAAATGTCTGCTCTAAGGAAAAGATGGCATCTTGCTTGCTGAATTCAAGTTCTAAAGAAGATTGTGGCAAAGGGGTTCAGGGAGATGCAAATTGGTCAACATTCGACAGCCTTGAGAAAGCAGTCTTTGAGTGCTTCTTTGTCTTAGATGACGGCATTGATATGGTTTTAATGAAATTGAATTGATTATTTCTAGGATTCCGTTATATGTAACTCCCGTTTTAGATCAACTGATCTTGTTATATGTTCTATCTCTGAGTCCTACTAAAATATTTCATCTGTTAATTTTGATAGAATAATTTTACTTAAAATAACTTGAGTTGAAATTGTTATATTATTTGAAGAATATTGAATTTAAGAATGATATATTATTGAATAGTTTTTAATTTTCATAAAAATATTTTAACGAACAAGTCTTTTTCTAAATAATATGTCCCCTTACTTTTAATAAAATTTTGATAAATTAATATGAATAATTTTATTATATAAAATTTAAATAGATTCATTAAATTTAGTAAAAATTTTAAAGATAACAAATAAAATTGTATGAATTTAATTACAAATTTGATTTATAAGTTTGAATTCAATTCAAATCAAAATTTAACTCTTATTTATATTGTGAAATAGTTATCTTATCTTTATTTTACTATTTATTAGATATTTTATTCTTTTACTTTTACTTTTAATTTTTTATATTATTTTTATTTTATTATTAAAATTATTTATCTTTTTAATCTTTCTAATTTAGATTACGATTTTTTTTCTAATTCGATTTTATTGTTATTTTTATGCATTTATTTATCTATACTTCTTTTTTTCTTTTTTGTCTCCTTTTTTATCGAGGGTTAAGCGAGTTATCAATGTGCACAACCTTCTCTTTGTAATTTTCACAAAGAAGTTATTTTTATGATTTGAACATATAAATTTATTATTATTAACTTTCGATGATGATTTTACCTCTCTATTATTGTTGTAGCGGGAGCATGATAAATCTACTCTTGAAGAGCTAACACAACCACCACTTCTCTAAAAAATCAAATTTCTTTGGACACTGAAAGTTCTTAAATTTCTTTGGGGAAAATGGGACAAAACTCTTGCAAATGAACATTTCTTTTTCCATTTAGTCAAAGAATTGTTACAAAATACAATTGACTGTAGGAAAAATCTAATTCAAACAACCTTCCTCTATCCTCCCTCATGCGTGTATGTGAACGAGAGAGAGGTCTCTATCCTTCCACATTCTCTCATTGAAAGTTGCCAGAAAGTAGACAATTCGCCGGTGGAAGTAGAGCAACAGCTCCTCTTAATGGACTCGAGTATCTCCTCAGCACAGTCTGAAGTTTGTTTTCTGCAGCTTTTGAGTGGTAAGAAACCAGCAGTCCAGCACAATCCCTGCATGGAAATTATGAGATAAGAGATCTATAATGTTGAACGGAAAATCAGACGTCCATGGAAGATGACTTACTTCAACTGAGATTCAGAGAAACCAGTGTGTAGTTTAAGGGTATGTGTCCAGAGAGGAGTTATGTTTAGAGTGCATCGAGCTGCATAAACTGCAGAGGCAGCTAACATTGAAGGGCAGAACATTATAGTGTCATAATGCATCATACCCATCTCAGCAAGAAAGTAGACCAAGTTCTCAAACTACAAAAAATCAATAAACACCGATGATTAGATCAAGTTTTCGTATGAAACACCACGCACACACATCAGTTTTTACTCACTTTTGTATCAGGAATAGATGCTTTGATGAAACGAGCAAGGAAGACGTAGTGTGTTGGCACTGTGAGAGTCCATTCCAGCTTTCTTAGTATAGTCTTCTCCATAACAAGAATCTGCTCGTGGGAGTAAGCTCTGTCTGAAATACACACTAGATCATTCACCTGAACATGACATTCATCAAACCATTAGCTAGCTTGTATCAATTGCATCCAGGAAGAAACCAAGCTTGGTGGTAGATGAAGTCTATCTACCTCAGGAGCCCAGATTTCTTCATATTTGGAGGCGACAAGTGTGGCACTCATTCCCAACAACTGAAGTTCCCTCCTTGGAACAGTCTTCACAGATAGGAAACGATCAATTATATTAACTGTGAGATAAAGTGTTTCTTGTGACAGCTCAAACTTTTGGTGTACATCTATCAACCAATCCACTAGAATTGCTCTCATCTTCGCATTTATCTCAGGCTGAGAGTTCATATAATTGCAGGGCCTGTTCTCATTCTGCATCACAGACGCAAGTGATCAAATTAAACGCACATAAAAGTTTGGTCCTCAGGTGTGGAAAAACTTGCACAGGCAAAGCAGTACCTCGACAAGCTTATAGAACTTGTAAATGTCCTCAACATACTCGACTCCGGCAAGATCGTTGTTGGTGTCTGCTGCATCAATGTCGACAATATCCTCCTTTGGTTTGATTGCCACGCCACAAGCAGCCTACATTATCCATTCAAAGATTAGTAGCCATTCAAAGAACTAGTTGACTTGCCCTCATATCTGAAGAACTATATATATTGCTGGAACATTTAATTACCACCTTGCTTCTAGCCGTCAGGACAGAAGAAAGAGTCTGCACTTTCTTTCTAGTCGATGCTTCTCCTCCATCCTTTTTTTTGTCCACATTCTTCTCTTGTTTTCTCTCTGTTGTCTCAACTGTATCAGGGCTTATCTCAATTACTTCTTCAGGCGTTGGCTTGACATTAACTTTCTTGGCCTTGTTTGCCTTTTCAACTGCCGGCTTTTTGCCCACTGCCGCTCCATCTGGAACTACTGCAGACACTTTCTCGACATTGACACAAACTTGTTTCTGCATTACGACAAATAACCAAATCCCAATTCAGACACAAGAAACATAGTATCAGAAGATATAGAACTATAGAACTATGAAAAAATGTATCAGTGTCTACCTTGTTGTTGGCTGCTGCGGCTGCAGCTTGAGCATTGGCCAGTAGTTGTGCACAGAAACTCCTATGAAATGAGTAATGAATCAGTACTAAGATCAAAAGCATGGTATCTTGCAAATTTTTGTTCATAGAAACTTGTAGTCATATTTGATGAGCAAGAGAGAGATAGAAATAAACCTTGTGAGGGGTCTAGAAATCTGAGCATGAGCTTTGGCATCAACTGCTCGACCAGTTACAAGATTACCAATATCACCAAGGGCACGGCGGTGTCTTCCTTCCATGGCCGCCGCCACATTTTTCTTCTGTTGTTTGTTAACTCCTACAACTGCTTCTCCTGAAGGATGTTAAGAAACGCATTAAAGAGGAAGAGAAAATACGCATTTTCATATATATATATATATATCAAGAGGACTACGAATTAAGGCCTATCAAAGCCAATAAAGAGTTAACCCTAAACAGAGAGCTCTAAATCTGAAATAAAAGACCAAAACTTTTTCTTTCCATCACAAATTTCTCTAACCAAGCAAACAGAAATTAAATAAAAACAATAAGAAATGAAAGCAACACCAAAGAAAGGAGAAGAAAGGATAAAGCTTTGAAAATCAATTGGGAAAAACAAAAGAAATCACCCATTTACAGAAAAACAAATGAGTTATAATACAAAGTAAATCAGAAAAAGAAGCGTCAAATCATTATCAACAAAGAAACCCATTATAAAGGACCCAAATAAAGGTCTAAAGAAAACCCCCATAACCCAACTTAGAGGGAAACACGTAGAAACTTTACCTCTGGCTTGCTCTGGAACAATGGGTCTTGAAGCCATCGTCAACGTCCAATCTCTTCAAAAATACCAACGAATTCACTTGGATAACAACAACAAATCTCTGAAACTCCCACTTTTCTATATAGGGCTAAAGAGAGAGGTGAATGGACACAAAAAGGACTGAGAACCAGCGAAGATCTTCCCTATTTGAAGTCTCACGAGCCGTCTCTTCTCTTTTGCAACGGTCGAATCTCTTTTGATTTCTGACCCTTCGATCTCCCTGCCAATCCAACGGTCCTGACTTGTCCACCGGTTCTCATAGCCGTTAGTGCACACACTTACGGTTGGGGTTAGAAGTTATAAGGTAACCCGTTTGGGTTGACCCAGTTAAAACCTATAGCGCTGTGGAAATTTGGTGCTGCTCCTGAAATTTGGTGCTGCACCTGAATTACTAACAAAGTTGACAATTAGACCAGGGCCAACTCAACCCTAACGTTGCATTTGGTTACTGTCTCTAATGTATAGGGATGAAACGAAGTAAAAATTTAGAAACAGAATAGAACAAAAATTAGAGACAGTGAGGTATTTGGTTGTGATGGACAAAACAGATAAAATTGTCTCCATCTTTATGATAGAAATGTGTTTGATTGCAGTTGACAGAACATAAAAATAGTATCGATGACTAAAAGACCCCTACAGTAAAATGTGATTGGAAATATGTAATTCATTGATTATTTTAAAGCGAATAATTTGTATTAGTAAAAAAGTTAACAAATAATAATAATAACAATAACAATAAGAAATTAATTTCGTATAATAATAATA
>JANIPM010000007.1:11358116-11372236 GCA_027478405.1 Erythroxylum cassinoides
TGATATAAAATAGAGTTCTAAATATTATAAAACTTATCACTACCATAAATTGATATAAAATAAAGTTCTAAATATTATAGAAATTAATATAAAATAGAATTCTAAATGTTACAAACCTCCACAATACCAGAGAGAAGTTAAGCTAAATTATTTTAGATAATCGGCTTTGTTAACGATGGAATGCTAGTAACAAAACCGATTGTTGCAAGAATTCTAATAAAAAGTTAAAATCAGACATAAATCTGTAGCATAGTAGAGAATGAATTATTAACTAAACCTGCCCTGTAACTGTTTCAGACTATAAGTGTATAACCAAACTACATCCTAATGTAACTCTAATAGTCCATTCTTAACTAAAAAAACCTTTTTTA
Organism: Erythroxylum cassinoides; assembly: GCA_027478405.1. Lineage (NCBI taxonomy): Eukaryota > Viridiplantae > Streptophyta > Magnoliopsida > Malpighiales > Erythroxylaceae > Erythroxylum > Erythroxylum cassinoides. Next base: position 11,358,488 of record JANIPM010000007.1, read on the forward strand.
AGTTAATAATAGTCCATTCTTAACTAAAAATTTTAGTTAAGAATGGACTATTAGTTGCATGAGGATGAGGTTTACCGTAAAACTCATCGTAAATCTAAAAAAGCTAAACGCCTAAACCTCAAACTCATCCTCACGCAAATCTAAAAAAGTTAAACCTCAGACTCCTTTCATGTTTAGGATTACGGTGCCCTCCTTCAATCTAGACTCCTCCTCAACCGTTGACTCCACCAGGCCCTCGCTGACCCACCAGTAAATCAACAACCTTTTCTTCACTTCCACGTCCTCTTGAAACAGAGTGAAACAGAGCAGGTAAAGTTTGGATCTGTCTTCCAAGCCCTGATAAATTTCAAAAAATTCATTGAAAGTAGATTCCTCTAAATCCACCAACTTGCCATTTTCGCTACTGGGGTTTGCCGACTCTCTTGTCTGGGAATCCCGAGCCCTTGATGTGATACTATGCTAAGACGGAATTTGAAGCTTCAACTTCATGACTTTCTTTCGAAGTGTGGCCACAGCACCAGGCAAATGCTCTAGATCTGGGTTGTTTACGATCTGATCAAGTTAAAGAAGAATTTTCTAAATTTTTTTGTGGAAGTTCTAACCTAAGATTTCTTAAGATGTTATCTTTGAAATCTACCTACCTCTAGTTCGCTTTAGTGAAAAAGAACGAAAAGGATTTTTTAACTTGAAATCCGATTATCAAATAACCGGTTCCTAAGAAAACCGGCCGGTTCTCTGATAAACCGGCCGGTTTTGATATTCAAGGGTTATTCATTAAAACCGAACCGGACAGCTGGCCGGTTCAAACAAATTTCGGTCGGACCGCCCGGTCCAGTCCGGTTTTAATAACCTTGGCTAAAAGAGTGAAGAGTCCAGGAAGTTATCAGATAGCAGTGCACGATCATGTTTATTCACAATCGTGCAACTACCAGATAACCAACTCTCTGTCACGATTTACAACTACAGATGACTAGCTCTCTGTCACGATCATGCTTGTACACGATCGTGCAACTACCAGATGATCAGCTCCCTATCACCCTTGTGCTTGAGCACGAGTGTGACATGCAAAACTCACCAAGATTAAAACACAGGATTTTAAGTAGTTTGACCCTCCCCTCGGCCTATATAAAGTGTCTAAACCCTAGGAGCCTCCATCCATTAGTTAGCTAGCCAAAGAGGGAAATACATAATCTACCTTAGAAAAGTGGCAACAACATCAAGATTCAGAATTTTTCCATCTTTTTGGAGTAGAGAGAAGGAGTTCTTGACTTTACCCAGCTTTTATTCTTTTCTCTTTATGAATTTTAGTGTGAAAAACATGGATTTTGTTGGATTGTTCATGATTATGAGTAGCTAAACACCTTGTAAGAGTTGTTCTTAAACTATTTGTGGAACTCTTATTATTTTGGATACAATGAAAGATGTTTTGTAATATTTATTGTGCGTATACCATACAATAGACTGAGAGGGTGAGTGTGGGTATTTAAGTTGGGTAGTGTAACAAGAGTAGCTCCTAATCAACCTAATAAATATTCAAGTTTTTTTTTGCAAATAGTTTAAGAGGGATCTTAGCTGTTTGCTTAAATTCACCTGTAGGAGTGCATAAAATCTTGTTAAAGAATTAAGAGAAGTTGGTAAGTCTAGAGATAACATAACTAATTATAATATGTTCAATTATGGTCAACTATTATGCCTTGAGAAAGGGTAATTAAGCATTAGAAAATCAAGGTTCAAGCATAATTGGATCAAGAACACAAGAGGAAAGAAAAATAGGGATAAAGTAACTCCTAATTTTAAACCTTGGCCATTAGATTACTGCACTTTGCCTTAATTAGTTGTTCATTGCTAGTATAATTAATTTTCATTTAATTTCCAGTTTTTAATCTTTCGAAATCATTTTCTTAAATAAAGCTTAACGTAAATTGAGTGGTGTCTAACATCAATCTCTTCGGGATGATATATATTTTTAACCATAATTAATAACCTGTATACTTGTGGTTTTTGATGTAACACTAATAGTTTGGTTTGAGAACAAACAAATTTTTGAGGTCGTTACCAGGGATTGATTTGTTTAGCATCTTGTTTAGTTTAGATGACTTTGATTTAAGAGTTTTTGATACTTTTTCTTGAGTATTTGTAGGTGCATGAACACAAGGAGCATAAGAAGATCTACCGAGTTTAGTGAAGAAGAGCTTCCTGACATCAGAAGACACGAAAGAGAGCTAAGAAGAGCTAAGTGCCAAGAGGCATTACAAAGGAATATGCCGAAAGAAAGAGAACTAGGAGGGGTCCATAGGAGGGGTCCCGGATTTAGTCCATAAGGAGTCACAAGGCCTACAGTTCAAGCAAACAATTTTGAAATCAAGCCTGCACTCCTCAACATACTCCAGAATAGTGTTCAATTCTATAGGTTATCAACTGAAGATCCCAATGCCCACCTAGCAAACTTCTTGGAGATATGTGATACTTTTAGATTTCGAAGGATGTTTGATGATGTTGTGTGGCTCAGGCTATTTCCATCCTCTTTACGAGATCGAGCTAAGGCATGGTATAACTCACTTAGTGCATCTCAGATTACAACATAGGAGCAAGTAGCCCAAACCTTCCTTGCTAAGTTCTTCCCTTTGACAAAGACTACTCGGATCATTAAGGAGATTACAAACTTTTAGCAAAATGATGGGGAGTTCTTATATGAAGCTTAGGAGAGGTTCAAAGAATTGCAACAAAGCTACCCACACCAAAACCTTCTAAGGGAGTTCTTACTCTAGATATTCTGCATTGGTGTAAATCAAACTATAAGAGGGACAATTGATACAAGTGCTAGAGGGTCTTTGATGAGGAAAACCATTGAGGCAGCTCATGATCTTTTGGAGGAGTTGGCTAGTAACATTTGCATGATATAAAATGAAAGGAGTAGGCAAGGCACAAAGGAACGAAAAGGCATGCCCAGATTACCACTCTTACTCAGAATTTGAACAATATGCAAGGAGCTTCTTCATCCATAGTCAAAGCTATACAAACCCAATGTGAGTTATATGGGCAAGACAACCATTGCATAACAGAGTGTTTCTTGTTAAGAGCCAGTGGCATAGAATAGGTATAGTACTTGTGCCAACTGTAACAAAGAGGTAATAATCCATGCTCCAACACTTATAATCCAAGGTGGAAAAATCATCCAAATTTTTCTTGGAGTGCTAATAATGAAGGTGGCCTAGTAGGACCTCCAAGACCACCCTGATTTCAGCAAGATCGATTTGCAAGCTTGGATAGCAAGATGGATAGGATGATGGATGCGATGAACTCGATGAACTCTAAATTTACAACCTAAGAAGAATACCAGAAATGGATGCTTGCAAGCCAGGATGCAATCTTGAAGAACCATGCTTCATCCATCCATAATTTAGAGGTTCATGTAGGCCAACTTGCTATCGCCTTATCTTCTAGAAATGTAGGTAGCCTACCAAGTAGTACTGAGGCAAATCCAAAGGAACAACTCAAGGCGATCACACTTAGGAATGGTAAGCAATTAAAAGAACCAAGTGCGTAGTAGGAGAGCCAAACAAAGGAGAAGGGCAAGGAGACAAAAAGGAAGAAGGAGGAAGAGCAAGAAGAAGAGAGGCCATACATTCCACCACCACCCTACAATCCTAAACTTCCGTATCCACAAAGGGTGAGACAACATCAGGTAGACACTCAATTCTCCAAGTTCTTTAGAATAACTTATCATTGGTGGAAGCATTTGATTACATGCCCAAGTATACAAAGTTTCTCAAGGACATACTCACACATAATGCACTTGGGAGGACAATCAAATGGTGACCCTGATAGAAAATTGTAGTTCAATCATTTCAAGCACCTTGCCATCAAACTACAAGATTTAGGGCATTTCACGATTCCATGTGTTGTTGGTGACTTTGAATTTGTTAAATACTTATGTGATTTAGGTGCTAGTATTAATTTGACGCCTTTATCTGTTTTCAAGAAACTGGGCTTAGGAGATGTCAAGCCAACATCTATGCTCATTTAACTTATGGATCAATCCATCAAGAGGCCATTTGAAGTTGTCGAATATGTATTGGTAAAAGTAGATAAATTTATCATTCCAATGGATTTTGTTGTGTTGGATTTTGGAGAGGATAAGAATTTTCCTTTGATTTAGGTAGGCCCTTTATGAATACTGGTAGGGCATTAGTTGATGTGCATAAAGGGAAACTTGTTTTGAGAATTGGCGATGAACATGTTGAATTTAATATGTCTAAAACTCTAAAGAATCCGATGGATGGTACAACATGTATGAAAATTAATATTGTAGATGATTGTGTGAAGGAAGTTGAAAAGGAGGTTGCAAAAGTTGTTGAAGTGAATATGGATGAAGGTGTGAATGAAGAAGAGTTATGTGAGGAAAGTGAGCAAGAGAAGTTGGAGAGATCGGATACCCCTACACCACCCTACCTTGTTAAGCCACCCACCTTAGACCTAAAAACCTTACCTTCTAACTTGAGTTATAGTTTCTTCTGTAAGGACCACACCCTACCCATCATCATATCCAACTCATTGGATTTTAAGCAAAAAAAGAAATTAGTAGAGACTATTAGGAAGAGGATGACAGCCATGGCGTGGTAAATTGTTGATATTAGGGAGATTAGTCCCAATATGGTGATGCATAGGATTAACCTTAAGGAAGGATGCAAAATAGTTAGGTAGAGACAAAGAAGCTTAAATTCACACATGCGATAAAGTAGTGAAGCTCTTGGATGCAAGGATTATTTACCCCATTTCAGATAGTGAGTGGGTGAGTCCTGTGCAATGTATGCCTAAGAAAGGAGGCATGATAGTTATGGAAAATCAAAAAGGTAAACAAATTTTTACTAGGACCATTACGGGTTGGAGAGTGTGTATTGAATACAGGAAGCTTAACTTGGCCACCAAAAAAGACCACTTTCCTTCACCTTTTGTAGACTAATTGATTGAGAGTGTGGCTAGCCATGCATTTTATTGTTTTCTTGATGGATATTCAGGGTACAATTAGGTGTTCATATACCCACAAGATCAAGAGAAGACCACTTTCACTTATCCTTATGGGACTTTCGCTTATCAGAGGATGCCTTTTGTGTTATGCAATGCACCTGCCACATTCCAAAGGTGCATGATGGCCATTTTTGTAGACATGAATGAGAATTTCATAAAGGTATTTATAGAGGACTTCTCTGTCATTGGAGATTATTTTGATGATTGTTTATTTAATTTAGACAGAGTGCTTCAAAGATGTGAGAGTCTCATCTAGTTCTAAACTGAGAGAAGTTTCATTTGATGGTCTAAGAGGAACTTGTATTGGGCCATAAGATCTTATGCAAATGGATTGAAATGGATGAAGCAAAGACCGAAGTGATTGAAAAGTTACCCTCCTACCTACATTAAGGGCATCTAAGCTTTCCTTGATCATGCAAGGTTCTACAGATGGTTCATCAAGGATATTTTCCTTATTGCTAGACCCTTAACCCATTTGTTAGTAAAAGATTTGCCTTTTGTGATTACTAATGATTGCTTGGATGCTTTTAATAAGTTAAAGAAGGCACTCACAACAACATCTATCTTGATAACACTAGATTGGTCACTTCCTTTCGAGATTATGTGTGATGTAAGTGGCCATGTAGTGGGGTGTGTACTTAGGCAATGGAAGGAGAAGAAACTACATGCCATCTACCATGCAAGCAAGACCTTGATAGACGCACAACTGAACTACATCACTACAAAAAAGGAGCTGCTTGTAGTAGTCTTTGCATGTGAGAAATTTTTCTCTTATCTATTAGGCTCACATGTTATTATCTTTATAGATCATACGACGTTATGTTATCTCTTTACAAAGAAGGATTATAAGGTTAGGCTTATTAGATGGGTACTTCTAATCCAAGAGTTCAACCTTAAGATTAAAGACAAGAAAGGAGCAGAAAACGTTATAGTAGACCACTTATCAAGACTTGAAGGCGAACATAAAGAAGAAGAGGAGGAAATTGAGGAGCGTTTCCCTGATGAGGCCTTAATGATGGTAGAAAACCCTTTTCTTCCTTAGTTTGTAGATATTGCAAATTATCTCTCAAGTGGTGTTCTTCTCTTTAACCTTTCTTATCATCAAAGGAAAAGTTTCTTATTCCAATGCTCTCGTTACATTTGGGATGAACCCATTCTGTATAAGATTTATGCTGACAGTGCGATTCGCAGGTGTGTCCCTGATGAAGAGATACATGAAGTGTTAATGCAATGTCATTGTTCTACTTATGTAGGGTACTATGGAGCAAATAAGACAATTTCTAGGGTATTGGAGAGTGGATTCTACTGGTCAACCCTTTTTAAGGATGCTCAAATTTTTATATTAAAGTGTGATAGGTTCCAGCGAGTGGGCAATTTATCAAAAGTAGATGAGATGCACTTTCAAACATCATGGAGGTGGAGATATTTGATGTGTGAGGCTTGGATTTCATGGGACCATTCCCATCCTACCTAGGTAGCAAATATATCTTAGCTAGAGTGGATTATGTTTCTAGTTGGGTTAAAGCTATAGCTACTCCAACAAATGATGGTAAGGTGGTTCAACATTTCATTAAGAGGATATTCACTCGTTTTGAGGTGCCAAGGGCAATTATAAGTGATAGGGGTAGTCATTTTTTTAATAAGCTATTTAAAGTTCTTTTGAGGAAGTAAAATGTTTATCATAGAGTGGCAGCTACTCCATATTATCCACAAACTGGTGGCCAAGTGGAGGTGGTGAATTGAGAGTTGAACAAGATTTTAGAGAAGGTAGTGATCGCTTTATGGAAGGACTGGGCTTTGAAGTTGGACGACACACTTTGGGCACAATTTTCAAGACACTTATAGGTACTACCCCTTATAGATCTGTGTATAGTAAGGCTTGCCGTTTACCCTTAGAGTTAGAGCATAGGGCTTATTTGGCAATAAAAAAATTGAACATGGATTGGAAACTTGCATGTGAGAAGAGTTTGCTGCAAATTGATGAATTGGAAGAGTTGAGATTTATTGCTTGTGAAAATGCCAAGTTGTACAAAGAGAAAGTTAAGAAGTAGCATGATGCTCACATTAAGAAGAAGGAGTTTAAAAGTGGGGATTTAGTGCTTCTTACAATTCAAGACTTCGCTTATTTCTCGAAAAGCTTAAGTTAAGGTGGAGTGGACCTTTTAAGGTACTTCAAGTACTTGATCATGGAGCAATAAAATTGGAGAACACTAAGGGTGAAGCCTTTAAGGTTAATGGAAATCGATGTAAGCTTTACATTAAATGAGCTCTCTCTCCTGAAAGGGAAGTGATTTCTTACCTTTCCCTTACTCTTCTTGATTAAATTGAACTTTGGTCAAACTCATGACTTTAAATGAAGCATGTTTTGGTTAGTTCTTAGGTTGTTTAAGTTGTCGCTAAACCCAAGTTGATTATTCCTTTAATCTTGTCTTTTCTTGAGTTTGAGTTTTGTTTTCTTGAGTTTGATTGTATTTTTTATGTTAAAATATGAATTTGCAAGTTTGGAGTGACTTAGAACCAAGTTAGGAGCCATTTAAAGTGAGTTAGAACAAGCCTGTCATGATCGTGCACTGGAACGATTGTGACAAAACCCTCCAACCAGCAGGAGTACATGATCGTGCACCAGCATGCTATTGACAAAACCCTCATCCACCAGGGGTGCACAATAATGCACCAACATGATCATGCAGGGTGAGTAGTAGATCCCTCCCACCCCGTTTTAAAAACCCTAAAACACATCTTCTCTCTATTCCCTACGCCCACCTCTATCCAATTTCGACCACCACAACCTTTATTCAAGAGATTTTGCTCATTTTCTTCCAAGTTTTCACCTAATATTGTAAGTTTGCTTAGTTTTTTCATCAAAACATTCAGTTTTGTGCTGATTTGTGTTGTTTTTTGTTTTCTTTTCCCTACCTTCCCTCCAATTTTGTAGATTTCTCTCTCCAAGGGCTATGTGTGTTCCTTTTTGAAACTTATTATGTTTCTTTTGTGATTTTTGCAAGTTTTCACACCATTATGTCTCTAAGAACCAAGAAATTTGTCGAACCCATCCAAGTTGAGGTGGGATGTCAAAATGCTGCAGACATTACAGCTGACTATAATGCCCCTTTTCTCATTTATTCCAAGGAGGAAGGTGACAGGTATGCTCTTCTTAAAATTAAAACCATTCATACACCACAATATTTGGATTTTTATCTGTTAGAAGAAATAGGGTTGAAGGATAAATTGCTGAAATTGTGTGATAAAGGTGGTTGGGGATAATATGTGCATATGGATTACCCTATTTTTCGTGAACTAACACTTGATTTTTTCATTTCCTTAAGGTTTGAATCTAGTACACCTAGTAGATTCTGGTTTAGACTATAGGACCAGGCTTGTATCTTGGATGAGAAGTTATTACGCCAACTCTTTGATTTTTCTAAGCCATAAGTATAAGATTCCCATCAAGACTTCTCATCTACCACTTATTGAAAGTATTTAATTGACTTGCCTGATTTTAATACTCACAATGCATCCAATGCTCACATTTTTAGTCCTAAGGGGTTGCTTTTGCATAAATTCATATGTTATCCTGTGTTTTCCAAAACTCAAAGCAACAAATGCTCTATTAGGGAGTTGTTTTTATTATGGTGCTTAGATGAAAAGATTAAGCTTAACATGTTATCTTATTTTTCTTAATCTTTGATCCAATATGTGGCAAGGAATTCAGTAGGAATGGTTTATTTAGCCGTTACTTTGGCTCAGCATTTTAAGATTGATCTTACTAAACTAACCCCTTTTCCTTCTGAGTATTTTGATGCATCGTACTTAAGACGTGTAGAGATACTACTGTACCATAACATGGAGCTCCGACACGTACTACAGTCAAGCACAGGTTTTCAAGTGGAGCCTCAAGTTCCAGACATTCTCTAGACTCATATGAATCAAGTAAGGAATTAGAGGGGCCAACAGGTTGGAAGAAAGTATACACACTCTTGGTCGATAGCAACAAAAAGACATAGCAGTAGCTTGACCAAATGAATGAGCAAATGCAACTGATAGCCCGCCAACATCAATACCTAAAAATGAAAATCTACAAGTCTTAGGAGATGCAAGGATTCCACATGAGATCTCTAACCCCATCACCTCCGCCCTCTCCATAAGCTTTCTAAACTCTCTCTTTTGTTGTTTTTATTTTTTGTATTTGTTTGTTTGTTTGTTTGTTTCTAGTTCTTTTATGGCTGTTGCATTGGTACTTATTTTGTGTTGTGGTTTCTAGACTTAGTAATTGTGTTCTTTGTTTGTAATTATCTCATCACAAATTGAGGACAATGTGTCCTTCAAGGGCGGGGAGGTAGCTTAGTAGCTAATTATTTAATGTTTGTGTTTGCATTACATTTTTGCATGTCTTGTAGGTTGCATATTAGGTTGATAGTTCTAGGTTTATCGTTTTCCTTGCATTTGAATCTTTGAGATAGAGTTGCTACCTTGAGATTCTATTATAGTATTCAGAATAGGATTGAGTCACATACTTGAAGATTGAATTAGGCCACTTAGATAGAAGGTGAACCATGTGGATTGGTTTAAGTAGTTAGTTATATAGGCTTACTTAGAAATTGATATTTGAGTGATTAGGTGATGTGTAAAAACATGATGGATTTTAATTTGAGCCTAAGTGTTGAGTTAAGCCTATATGACTCTATTCCATAGTCATATCATTTCCTTGATTGTGTGATTCTCCCACAGGTAGTACCATTAGAACTTGCCCTAAACCAATTTGAATCTACTAGATGCATACTAAATAGACGTGATTAAGGCCCTCGTTATTTTAGTCGTTGACTTAAATGAACATCCTATGTCATTGTCCCTTGCAAACCTCTTTGAGCCTTTGACCTTTTTGTTTCTAGAAAATACTTCATTTTAAACCTTAAACCCCATTAGCCTGCCCTATCATAATTTTAATAAAGTGCTAAGTTTGCATCAGTTGGGATTCTTGATTACAATTTTTTTCTGACACGCTTTAAGCGACGTTCTTTGTATCTCTACTTTTAGATCATATTTCATCTAGCTTCTAATGTTAATTTGTATTTCTTTATTATTGTTCAAAAAGAAAAAAGAGAGAAAAGAGGAAAAGGAAAAGGAAAAAGAATAAGAATAACATATAGTAGCAACAATAAGTAAGGAGTAGTTAGTTATATCCATTTGCATGTCTCAGAAATCATTTTATATCCCTTTGTATACTTAGTATTCTATTAGTTCTTTTAATGATCCCTCAAACCCTTTTGACATACCTTAAACCCTTGCCCCATTATAACCCTTAACAAAGTCCTTTTGATCTATTTATGCATGTAATCACTGCAGATAAGAATTGACGTATTTGCAAGCCTATAGTAGTGTACTTTCCTATAGGGAGTCTTGAACAAAACATTAACCTTAAACACTTGATTGAAATAAGTGAATTCTGTGAGGAAGATCCATTTTGAGACTATGCTTAACTTTGATCAATAATGTCATAACTTCAGTTTGTTTATATATGCCGATGAAAACTAGTCATGATGTGTGTAGTAATTAGACATTCGAGTGGCGGTAGTTTGAAAGATTGCATGCTCTTAATCCTTGTAATGATGAATTGATAGAATGGATTAGTTGTGTTTGATTTTGCAGGAGGACAAGCAAAGGTTTAAGTTCCGAGAAGTTGATAAGTGTGTTTTTAGGTTATGTTTTTAGTGTGTTTTCATGTGTTTAAAGTGCTTCTTTATGTGTTTTAGTTTAGTTTATTTGATCTTTATCATATTTTGCATCTTTTCTTGATCTTTGAAGTGTTTTGTTGTATCTTTACATTATCTAGTGTTTGAGGGTAGTTTTGGAGCCCATTTGTGAGATGCATTGACGCACTTTGTTGATGAATTATGCAGGTATCAGATTTGTAGCTTTGGATGTGGTACAGGCGATTTAATGGAATCATTAGGAAGACTTAGAGAATTTAGATGACAATGAAATCTGGTGGAGAGGAAGGAAAATGTGTGAGGAGCTTGCAGTTCAAATTTCAAGTCAATCGGAGGTCTGAAAAAGAAGTTATGGCCAAAAGAGTGAAGAGTGTAGAAAGCTGTCAGACAGCAATACACGATCGTGCAACTACTAGATGACAAGCTCTCTATCACAATCTTGCTTGTGTATGATCGTGCAACTACAGAGGACCAACTCTTAGTCATGATTGTGCAACTACCAAGTGACCAGCTCTCTATCACCCTCGTGCTTGAGCATAAGTGTGATAGGCGGAACTTGCCAAGATCAAGTTAAACAAGGGATTTTAAGTGGTTTGACCCTCCCCTTTACATATATAAAGGCTCTAAACCCTAGGAGCCTCCATCCATCAGATGACACACGAAAAATAGAAAATGTTGGTTAGCCAAAGAGGGAAACACTTAATCTACCTTGGAAAAGTGGCGACAATATCAAGATTCAAAAATTTTCCAACTTTTTGGAGTAAAGAGAAGGAGTTCTTGACTTTACCCAGCTTTTATTCTTTTCTCTTTATGACTTTTAGTGTGAAAAACATGGATTTTGTTAGATTGTTCATGATTATGAGTAGCTAAGCACCTTGTAGGAGTTGTTCTTAAACTATTTGTGGAACTCTTGTTGTTTTGGATGCAATGAAAGATTTATTATGATATTTATTATGCTTATACATACAATAGAACGAAAGAGTGAGTGAGGGTATTTGACTTGGGTAGTGTAATGAGAGTTAGCTCCCAATAAACCTAATAAATATTTAGGTTTTTCCAAATAGTTGAAGAGAGATCTTAGCAGTTTACTTAAAATCACCTATAAGAGTGCTTAAAATCTTGTTGAAGGATTAAGAGAAGTTGGTAAGTCTAGAGATAGCATAACTAATTCTAATCCGTTCAATTAGGTCAGCTAATTACACCTTGAGAGAGGTTAATTGAACATTAGAAAATCTTGGGTCAAGCATAATTGGATCAAGAACACAAGAGGAAAGCAAAATAGGGATATAATAACTCCTAATTTTAAACCTTGGCCATTAGATTACTGCACTTTGCCTTAATTGATTGTTCATTGCTAGTTTCATTAATTTACATTTAATTTCCAATTTTTAATCTTTTGAAATCATTTTCTTAAACAAAGCTTAACCTAAATTGAGTGGTGTCTAACATCAATCTCTGTGGGATGATATCTCTTTTTAACTACTAGTAACAACCTGTATATTTGTATTTTTTGATGTAAAACTAATAGTTTGGTTTACGAACGAACAATGACCTTATTTGATTACTTTGCCTTTGTTCATCATTTTTACACTACCTTTATTGGTGATTTGACCGTCCTCTATGGCCTCTATCATGTCCACAACCATGACCACGGTAACAACAAAGATCACCTCTATCAGAGGACTCATCTTTCACCTAAAAGGAATTTTCTTCATTCAATGCTAAAGTTTTGTTAATCCTATCCTTATGAGCTTGGAAAGAACCCACTAAATCATCAAAAGAATAAGTAGATAAATCTTTAGATTCTTCTATGGCAGCAACCACATGATTAAATTTAGGAGTGAGACTATGCAAAATTTTTGAAACTATAGTCTGATCAGAAGTTTGTTCACCATATGAACTCATTTGAGAAACAACAACATAAGTTTTAGACAGATAAGTTTAATCTAATTCAGAAGAACCCATTTGGAGTGTTTCAAAGGACTTATAGAGTGATTGAAGCTTTACCCTAATTACTTGTTTGGAGTTTTAGAACTCTGTTCGTAAAATATGCCATGTTGCCTTTAAAGTAGTTGCAAATGAAATGCAGAAAAAAATCTCATCAGTGACTGCCTATTGAAGGAGAAACAAAGTTTTTGCATACTGCTTTCGGTAGTCACAAAATTGTCGCTCCTCATTTAGGTCTTTATACCCAGACTCGACCAAATCCCATTGCTCTTGGTGTAACATCTCATCACCGATGGGAAGGATAAAATAGTAAATTTAGGTCGGTTTGTGAGTGTGTACATGTATCTCGGCATATTCATGCATAAAAGGGCCTCTATATTGATATGAATGGTAATTTTTGCAAATGCACATGATTGCACATGCATTCGTGACATTTCCCGGCATATGTGTCTATAAGTGTAACTTTTGTGAAAAATGAGAATTTTGTGTTTGAAAAATGAAATTGGAGTGATTTAGGTGTATTCTGCATAAAATTGCTAAATGGGTACCGATGAGATTTTTGGTACTGAAAATGACTGTCAAATTGACCTTACAAATAAAAGGCATGATTTAGGACTTTTTATCATGAGCCATTGAAATTTGGAGAGGTTTATGAAAGTTAAAGTAAATGAATTGATTGAAATGGAAATTGATAGGCATGAAAGAAACAATGACAGTGTGTGAATCTGAAGGAATTGGATTCCAATTCAGTTCCTAAGAGCTTAAATTACAGAATTTAAGTGTTATAGTTACACAAAATTTGTATAACGGCAAATTGGGCAGGACACATAAGTTTATAAGACTTAAGGTTGAAAGGAAGGGGTAAAATGGACCTTTCACCTTTCTTAAGGGTATAAATAGTAGAAATTAGGGTTTTTTCTTAAAAGAAGAGGAACAAGCCGTGGAAGGAGAAGAGAAGGAGAGAAAGGTGTGGGTTTTAGAGGAAATCATGAAGAGTTTGAAATTTTTAAAGCCAAATCAAGTAAGTATAAGCTTCATTCCTCTTGATTAGATAATTGATTCATGT
>JANIPM010000007.1:11372336-11385564 GCA_027478405.1 Erythroxylum cassinoides
CAGTTGGGAGACCATGATTGAGGTATGAACATACTTTGGCTTTTTAAGCATAACTTCTTCTATAGAGTTCCAATTGAAATAGTTCTTGCTTCAAATTAAACTAGAGATGTGGAGCTACAATTGTTTTGAAGATTTCAATTATGATTTTGGTGATTGACTAGTGTGGGCACACCACCCTTGTGAGATGATGGTCAAAGAGGGTTCTTTGGAATAACCCTACAGGTTTATAGGCTCAAGGTTTATGATTCCGAATGTTGGGCTCCGGAAATAGGGTCTAACAATTTTCTTAAAAAAAGCTTAACCTAAATTGAATGGTTTCTAGCATCAATCTCTATAGGACAATATCTATTTTTAACTACAAGTAACGACCCGTATACTTGCAGTTTTAGACGTAAAACTAGTAGTTTGGTTTGTGAACGAACAAGTTTTTGGCGACGTTGCTAGAAATTGATTTGTTTAGCATCTTGTTTAGTTTATGTAACTTTGATTTAAGAGTGTTTGATACTTTTCCTTGTGTATTTAAAGGTGTATGAACATAAGGAGCACAAGAAGATCCATTGAGTTTAGTGAAGAAGAGCTATATTACATCATAAGACATGGAAGAGAGCTAAGAAGAGCTAAATGCCAAGAGGCATTACAAAGGAATATAATGGAAGAAGGAGAACTAGGAGGGGCCAAGAGAACATTGATGATTTAATGAGGCTCGAATTTAGTCCACAAGGAGTTGCAAGGCTTACGGTTCAAGCAAACAATTTTGAAATCAAGTTTGCACTCCTCAACATACTCCATAATAGTGTTCAATTATATGGGTTATCAACTGAAGATCCCAATGCCCATCTAGCAAACTTCTTAGAGATATGTGATACTTTTAGATTTCAAGGGATGTCTAATGATGCTGTGCGGCTCATACTATTTCCATTCACTTTACGAGATCGAGCCAAAGCATGGTATAACTCACTTAGTGTATCTCAGATTACCACATAGAAGCAAGTAGCCCAAGCCTTCCTCGCCAAGTACTTCCCTTTATCAAAGACTACTCGGATCATTAAGGAGATTACAAAATTTTAGCAAAATGATGGGGAGTCCTTATATGAAGCTTAGGAGAGGTTCAAAGAATTACAACGAAGCTGCCCACATCACAACCTTCCAAGGGAGTTCTTACTCCAGACATTCTATAATAGTGTGACTAAAACTACAAGAGGGAAAATTGATGCAACTATTGAAGGGTCTTTGATGAGGAAAACCATCGAGACGGCTCATGATCTTTTGGAGGAGTTGGCAAGTAACAATTGCATGCGGTCAAATGAAAGGAGTAGGCACGGTACAAAGGAACAAAGAGGCATGATTCCAATCGATTCTGTTACAAACTTGCAAGCCTAGAGTACCGCTCTAACTCAAAAGTTGAACAATATGCAAGAAGTTTCTTCATCCACAAGCAAAGCTATGCAAACCCCATGTGAATTATGTGGGCAGGACAACCATTGCACATTAGAGTGTTTCTTGTTAGGAGCCAGTGGAACAGAATAAGTAAATTACTTGGGCTAACCGCAACAAAAAGGTAACAATCCATACTCCAATACTTATAATCAAGGGTGGAAAAATCACCCAAAATTTTCTTGGATTGCTAATAATGCAAGTGGCCCAGCAAGACCTCCAGGACCTCTAGAATTCAACAAGATCGATTGGAGCCTTGGAGAGCAAGATGGATAGGATGATGGATGCGATGAACTCTAAATTTGCAACCTAAGAAGAGTAGCAGAAACGAATGTTTGTAAGCCAAGATGCAATCTTGAAGGATTATTCTTCATCTATCCATAGTTTAGAGATTCAAATAGGCCAACTTGCTACTACCTTATCTTCTAGAAATGTAGGTAGCCTACCAAGCGTTAAGGCAAATCCAAAGGAACAACTCAAGGTGATTACCCTTAAGAGTGGTAAGCAACTAGAAGAACCAAGTGTGCAATAGGAGAGTCAAACAAAGGAGAAGGGCAAGGAGATAGAAGGGAAGAAGGAGGAGCAAGAAGAAGAGAGGCCATACATTCCACCACCACCCTACAAGCCTAAGCTTTTGTATCCATAAAGGGTGAGACAACATCAAGTACACACTCAGTTCTCCAAGTTCTTGGAGAAGTTGAAGAAGCTTAAGATTAACTTGTCATTGGTGGAAGCATTAGAGTGCATGCCTAAGTATATAAAGTTTCTCAAGGACATACTCACACACAAATGCACTTGGGAGGACAATCAAACGGTGGCCTCGATAGAAAATTGTAGTTCAATCATTTCAAGCACCTTGCCAACAAAACTACAAGATCCAAGGACTTTTACAATTCCATATGTTATTGTTGACTTTGAATTTGCTAAATGCTTATGTAATTTAAGTGCCAATATTAATTTAATGCCTTTATCTGTTTTCAGGAAACTAGGCTTAGGAGAAGTCAAGCCAACATCTATGCTCATTCAACTTGCGGATCATTCCATCAAGAGGCCATTTGGAGTTGTCGAAGATGTATACGTAAAAATAGATAAATTTATTATTCCGACGGATTTTATTGTGTTAGATTTTGAAGAGGATAGGAATTGTCCTTTGATTTTGGGTAGGCCTTTTATGAATACTGGTAGGGCATTAGTTGATGTGCATGAAAGGAAATTTGTTTTGATAATTGGTGATGAACAAGTTGAATTCAATATGTCTAAAACTCTAAAGAAACCGATGAATGATACTGCATGTATGAAGATTGATATTGTAGATGATTGTGTGAAGGAAGTTGAAAAGGAGGTTTCAGAAGTTGTTGAAGTGAATATGGATGAAGTTGTGAATGAAGAAGAGTTAAGTGAGGAAAGTGAGCAAGAGAAGTTGGAGAGATCAGTTACCCCTACACCACCTTCCCTTTTTAAGCCACCCACCTTAGACCTAAAACCCTTACCTTCTCACTTGAGGTATACTTTCTTAGATAAGGACAATACCCTACCATCATCATATCCAACTCATTGGATTTTGAGCAAGAAAAGAAAGTGGTAGAGACTATTAGAAAGTGGATGAAAGCCATGGTGTGGCAAATTGTTGATATTAGGGGGATTAGCCCCAATTTGGTGATGCACAGAATTAAACTTGAGGAAGGATGCAAAATAGTGAGGGAGAGACAAAGAAGGTCAAATCCACACATACACAGGGTTGTGAAGAATGAAGTAGTAAAGCTCTTGGATGTGGGAATTATTTACCCCATTTCAGATAGTGAGTGGGTGAGTCCTCTGTAGTGTGTGCCTGACAATGATGGAAAATGAAAAAGGTGAACAGATTTCTACTAAGACCATCAGGGGTTGGAGAGTGTGGATTGATTATAGGGAGCTTAACTTGGCCACCAAGAAAGACCACTTTCTTTTACCTTTTATGGACCAAATGATTGAGATGGTGGATGGCCATGCATTTTATTGTTTTCTTTATGGATATTCAGGGTACAATCTGTTGTTTATATACCTATAGGATTAAGAGAAGACCGCTTTCACTTGTCCTTATGGGAATTTCATTTATCGGAGAATGCCTTTTGGGTTATGTAATGCATTGCCACATTCCAAAGGTGCATGATGGCCTTTTTTTAGACATGAATGAGAATTTCATGGAGGTATTTATGGATGACTTCTCTGCCTTTGGAGACTCTTTTGATGATTGTTTATTTAATTTAGACAGAGTGCTTTTCAAAGACGTGAGGAGCCTCATTTGGTTCTAAACTGGGAGAAGTGTCATTTCATGGTCCAAGAGGGGATTGTATTGGGCCATAAGATCTTATGTAAAGGAATTGAAGTGGATCGAGCAAAGACCGAAGTGATTGAAAAGTTACCCCCTCCCACCAACATTAAGGGCATCCAAGATTTCCTTGGTCATGTAGGGTTCTACAGATGGTTCATCAAGGATTTTTCCCTTGTTGTTAGACCCTTAACCCATTTGTTAGTAAAAGATGTGCCTTTTGTGTTTACTAATGATTGCTTGG
The DNA here is from genome assembly GCA_027478405.1 of Erythroxylum cassinoides. Taxonomy (NCBI): domain Eukaryota; kingdom Viridiplantae; phylum Streptophyta; class Magnoliopsida; order Malpighiales; family Erythroxylaceae; genus Erythroxylum; species Erythroxylum cassinoides. The sequence goes on from JANIPM010000007.1 coordinate 11,376,323, forward strand.
ATGCTTTTAACAGGTTGAAGAATGCACTCACAATAGCACCTATCTTGACAATGTCGGATTGGTCATTTCCTTTCTAGATTATGTGTGATGCAAGTAACTACGCAAGTGGGATGTGTACTTGGATAATGGAAGGAGAAGAAACTACATGCCATCTATTATGTGAGCAAGACCTTGACAGCGCACAATTGAACTACACCACTATGGAAAAAAAGTTGCTTGCAGTAGTCTTTGCATGTGAGAAATTTCGCTCTTACCTTTTAGGCTCACATGTTATTGTCTTTACATATCATATGGCGTTGCGTTATCTCTTTGCAAAGAAGGATGCCAAGGCTAGGCTTATCAAATGGGTACTTCTACTCCAAAAGTTCAACCTTGAGATTAAAGACAAAAAAGGAACAGAAAATGTTGTAGCAGACCACCTATCAAGACTTGAAGGGGAACATATAGAAAAAAAAAAGAGGAAATTGAGGAGCGCTTTCGTGATGAAGCCTTACTGATGGTGGAAAACCCCTCTCTTCCTTGGTTTGCAAATATTGCAAATTATCTCTCGGGTGGTGTTCTTCCCTCCGATCTTTCTTATCAACAAAGGAAACGTTTCTTATTCCAGTGTTCTCCTTACATTTGGGATGAACCCATACTGTATAAGATCTATGCTAATAGTGTGATTCGCAGTTTTGTCCTTGATGATGAGATACCTGAAGTGTTGATGCAATGTCATAGTTCTTTTTTTGCAGGGCACTATAGAGCAAATAAGACAACTGCTCGAGCTTTGGAGAGTGGATTCTACTGGCCAACCTTGTTTAAGGATACTCAAAATTTTATGTTGAAGTGTGATAGGTGTCAACGAGTGGGTAATATATCAAAAAGGGATGAGATGCCACTTTCAAACATCATGGAGGTGGAGATATTTGATGTGTGGAGTTTGGATTTCATGGGACTATTCCCATCCTCCCTAGGTAACAAGTATATCTTATTTGGAATGGATGATGTCTCTAGGTGGGATGAAGTTATGGCTACTCCAACAAATGATGGTAAGGTGGTTCAACGTTTTATCAAGAGAACATTCACTCGATTTGGGGTGCCAAGGGCAATTATAAGTAACTGGGGTAATCATTTTTGTAATAAACCATTTGAATTTCTTTTAAGGAAGAATAATGTTCACCATAGAATGGCTACCCCATATCATCCATAAACTAGTGGCCAAGTGGAGATGGTGAATCGAGAGTTAAATAAGATTTTAGAGAAGGTAGTGATCACCTCAAGAAAGGACTGGCCTTTGAAGTTGGATGACACACTTTGGGCATATAGATAACTTTCAAGACACCTATAGGTACTACTCCTTATAGACTTATGTATGGTAAGGCTTGTTATTTACCCTTGAAGTTGGAGCATATGGCTTATTAGGCAATAAAGAAATTGAACATGGATTAGAAACTTGCGGTTGAGAAGAGGCTGCCGCAAATTGATGAATTGGAAGAGTTAAGATTTGATGCTGATGAAAATGCCAAGTTGTACAAGGAGACAGTTAAGAAGTGGCATGATGCTCACATCAAGAAGAAGGAGTTTAAGAGTGGGGATTTATTGTTTCTATATAGTTCAAGACTTCACTTATTTTCCAGAAAGCTCAAGTCAAGGTGGAGTGGACCTTTTAAAGTACTTCAAATACTTTATCATGGAGCAATAGAATTGGAGAATACCAAAGGTGAAGCCTTTAAGGTCAATGGAGATCGATACAAGCTTTACATTGAAGGAGATCTCCCTCCTAAAAGGGAAGTGATTTCTTACCTTTCCCTTACTCTTCTTGATTAAATTGAACTTTGGTTAAGCTTAAGACCTTAAATGAAGCATGTTTCATCTAGTTCTTAGGTTGTTTAAATTGTTCCTACTTGGTTTTCAAGTTGTTTCTTGATTTAATATTTTCTTTTCTTGAGTTTAGGTGTTGTTTTTCTTTTAGTTTGATTGTAGTTTTTTATGTCAAAATTTGAATTTGCAAGTTTGGAGTGAATTAGAACCAAGTTGGGAGTCATATGGAGTGAATGAGGATAAGTTTGAGTGAACCCCCTGTCACCCTCATGCTTAAGCATGATAGAACCCTCCAGCCACTAGGGGTGCACGATCGTGCACCAGTACAATTGTAACAGAACCTTCCGGCCACAAGATTGCACGATTGTGCACTAGCACGTAGCAGATCTCGCCCACCCCTTGTTAAAAAACCTAAAACACATCTTCTCTCTCGTCCCTACACCCCTTCTCTCTAGTTTCAGCTCCCACAACCTTTCTTCAAGAGATTTTGCTCATTTTCTTCCAATTTTTCACCAAATCTTGTAAGTTTGCTTAGATTTTTCTTCAAAATCTTCCGTTTTGTTCAGATTTGTGTTGTTTTTGTTTTTTGTTTCCCCTCCTTCCCTCCATTTTCGTAGGTTTCTCTCTTTAGGGATTATGTGTGTTCCTTCTTGAAACTTATCATGTTTCTTTTATTATTTTTGCAGCTTTTCACGCCATTATGCCTCTAAGAACCAAAAAAGTTGTCAAACTCATCCAAGCTGACTTGAGAGGCTGAAATACTGCAAACATTGCAGTTGACTATGATTCCCCTTTTTCATTTATTCTGAGGAAGGTGACAGGTATTCTCTTCTCAAAACTAGAATCATTCATACACCGCAATATTTAGATTTTGATCTGTTAGAAGAAATAAGGTTAAAGGATAAATTGGTAAAATTGTGTAGTAAAGGTGATTGGGGACAATATGTGCATATGGATTATCCTATTTTCCGTGAACTAACACTTGAGTTTTTCACTTCCTTGAGGTTTGAATATAGTAAACCTAGTAAATTTTGGTTTAAACTATGAGGCCAAGCTCCTAGCTTGGATGAGAAGTTGTTACGCAAACTCTTTGGTTTTTCTAAGCCACAGGTAGAAGATTTCCATCAAGACTTCTCATCTAGCATTTATTGGAAGTATTTAACTGACTTACTTGATTTTAATTCTCACAATGCATCGAATGCTCACATTCTTAGTCCTGAGTGGTTACTTTTGAACAAATTCATGTGTTATGCTATGTTTTCCAAAACTCAAAGTAACAAATGCTCCACTAGGGAGTTGTTTTTATTATGACGCATAGATGAAAAGATTAAGCCTAACATGTTCTTTTATTTTTCTCAATCTTTGATCCAATATGTGGCAAGGAAGGGAACATCCATAGGAATGGGTTATTTAGCCGCTGTTTTGGCTCAACATTTTAAGATTGATTTTACTGGACTAACCCCTATTTCTTGTGAGTATTTTGATGCACTGTACTTAAGATGTGTGGAGATACTACTGCACTATAATATAGAGCTTCAAGATCCTCGGACACGCACTACATTCGAGCACTGGTTTTCAGGTGGAGCTACAAGTTCCAGACTTTCTCCGGACTCATTTGAATCAAGTAAGGAATCAGAGGGGCCAATAGGTTGGGAGAAATTATACACACTCCTGGCCCACAACAACAAAAAGACACAGCAACAGCTCAACCAATTGAATGAGCAAATGCAATTGATAGCCCGCCAACATCGGTACTTGAAAAAGAAAATCCACAAGTTTTGGGAGATGTAAGGACTCCATATGCCATCTCCAACCCCATTGCCTCCGCCCTTTCCATAAGATTTCTAAACTCCCTCTTTGATTGTTATTGTTTTTTGTATTTATTTACTTGTTCGTTTGTTTCTAGTTCTTTTGTGACTGTTGCATTGGTGTTTTGTTTTGTGGTTTTTGGCCTTAGTAATTATGTTCTTTGTTTGTAGTTATCTCATCACAAATTGAGGACAATGTGTCCTTCAAGTGTGGGGAGGTAGCTTTGTAGCTAATTATTTGATGTTTGTGTTTGCATTTCATTTTGGCATGTCTTTTAGGTTGCATATTAGGTTGCTAGTTCTAGGTTTATAATTTTCCCTACATTGGAATCTTTGAGATAGAAGTTACGGTCTTGAGATTCTATCATAGTAGTCAAAATAGGATTGAGTTAGATGCTTGAAGATTGAATCAGGCCATTTGGATAAAAAGTGAACCATACGGATTGGCTTAAGTAGTTGGTTATATAGGCTTACTCAGAAATTAATATTTGAGTGAATAGGTGATGTGTAGAAACATGATGGATTTGCATTTGAGCCTAAGTGAGGAGTTGTGCCTATATGACTCTATTCCATAGTCATATCATTTCCTGCATTGTGTGATACTCTCATAGGTATCTACTATATGTATGCTAAATAGAAGTGATTAAGGCCCTCGTTCTTTTAGCCCTTGACTTAAATGAACAACCTATGTCATTGTCCCTTGCAAACCTCTTTGAGCCTTTAACCTTTTGTTTCTAGAAAACATCTCATTTTAAACCTTAAACCCTATTAGCCTACCCTATCATAAATTTATTAGAGTGCTAAGCTTGCATTAGTTTGCGATTCTTGACTTAATTTTTTTTTGACGTTTTGAGTGACTTTCTTTGCACTTATACTTTTAGAGTACATTACATCTAGCTGCTAATGTTAGTTTGTGTTTCTTTATTATTGTTCAAAAAAACAAAAAGAAAAGGAAAAGAATAACATATAATAACAATAATAAGTGCGGAGTAGTTAGTTATATCCATTTGCATATCTCAGAAATCATTTTGTGTCCCTTTGCATACTTAGTATTCTATGAGTGCTTGTGATGAGCCCTCAAACCCTTTTGACACCTTAAACCCTAAGCCCCATTACAACCTATAGCAAAGTCCTTTTGATCTATATGTGCATGTAATCACTGTAAAGAGGAATTGGTGTATTTGCAAGCCTATGGTAGTGTATTTTCCTATAAGGAGTCTTGAGGGAAACATTAACCTTAAACACTTGATTGAAATGAGTGAATTCCGAGAGGAATATACATTTTGAGTCTATGCTTGCCTTTGATCTATAATGTCGTAACTTGAATTTGTTTATGTATACTAATGAAAACTAGTTATGATGTGCATAGTAATTGGACATTCGAGTGGCCAGAGTTTGAAAGATTGCATGCTCTTAATCCTTGTGATGATGAATTGATAGAATGGATTGGTTGTTTTTTATTTTTCTTGAGGACAAGCAAAGGTTTAAGTGTGGGTAAGTTGATATTGTTTTTTAAGATTATGTTTCTAGTGTGTTTTCATGTGTTTTAAGTGCTTCTTTATATGTTTTAGTTCTAGTTTATTTTATCTTTAGCATTTTTTTCTTGATCTTTGAAGTGTTTAGTTGTTTCTTTACATTATCTAGTATTTTTGGGTAGTTTTGGAGCCTATTTGTAGGATAGATTAATACACCTTGTTGATGAATTGTGCAGGTATCAGATTTGCAACGGATGTGGTACGAGTGATTTAATGACACTATTAGGTAGACTTAGAGAATTCAAATGATAATGAAATCTGGTGGAGAGGAAGGACAATGTGTGAGAAGCTTGTAGTTCAAATTTCAAGTAAATCAGAGATTCGAAGAAGAAGTTATGACCAAATGAGTGAAGAGTGCAGAAAGTTATCATACTGCAAGCACGATCGTGCAACTACCAGATGACACCTCTCTGTCAGGCGAAACTTGCCAAGATCAGGTTAAACACTATAGGGACTTCTTCCTCCAAAGCTAGAGGCACAAGAACTTCTTTTCTATTCTTCATGCGATATCATGATCTCACCGGATGTGCAATCATTTTTTATGACCAACATGAAATTCGAGCATGTCAAGGAGGAATTCTCTCAAAAAAGCACTTGACTTCTAAACAATGATATAAGTGGGCTTTGGAAAACCTAAAGAATAGAATTCTAAGTTGCTAAATGTGAAACAATGTTAAGACTTTAAATTTTAAGCTAAAATGATAATTTTATTTAAGTAAAGGATGAGTAGAAAATGTCAAGAAATTTGAAACAATGATAGGTTTAACTAGTGTGATTATGTCATGGGATCCTTTGTGTTGTGATGTTGTTGTGTTTATATAACCTTCTCAAATTCAACTACCTTAAACAGTTCTCATGTAATCGTTTAACTTCCAATTATCTTCCAATCATGATCATGTCTTAACTAACTGTCCATCAGTACATAACTATTTTTTAAGGACATGTTAATCATGTTTCAACTGGTAAATTCTGAACTTCTTTACTAATTCTTATGCTCAAGAATGTTCTAACTAAATCAAGTTAACTTTTGGAAAATTCACACAATTTGGATCTTTTTATCTTTGGGCCAAATGAGATATATATATATATATATATATAGTGAATTATATGTTCTATTAGTATAGAAATATAATTTGTCACCTAAAAGGAGATTTTTAGATCGTGTTATTCCGAATTTATAATACAATACAAAACAAAACTTTTTGTGTTTCATGAAGATTTGGTTTTTTAATTTTTCGATATTTAAAACGTTTTTAGAGCTTATTAAATGTCAAAACTGGACCGAACCGTGTGAACAAGGGCGTACAAGGCCGGTCCACCTATGTGTAACCGTAAGACAGACAAAAGGGTAAAAGAAATTAGGGTTTCACATATATAATATAACACATACAGCCGTGTGAGGGTGTTTGCGCCACTACCTTGTCTTGGTAGGTTCTTTCTCTAACTCCAACTCGAATTTAGTCTCTATTTAAACAAAATTTGATGCGAAGTTTGCTTTGTTTGGCGTTTAAGCATTGTGGTTCTGTCTTTGAATCAGGTGATTTGAGCTTCGGGGGTTGCTTTCTGAGTGTTTAATCTGTTGGGCAAGATGCAAAACGAAGAAGGGCAAAACATGGATCTTTACATCCCAAGAAAATGGTATGTTTATCTTTTTTATGTTTCTATAATGGTATGGTTTTATCAGTTTTATGGCCGTAACACATATTATGGTGGGTGCTGTTGCAGTTCGGCCACCAATAGGCTCATCACCGCCAAGGACCATGCATCTGTGCAGATCAATATTGGGCATTTAGATACCAATGGCCACTATACAGGCCAATTCACCACCTATGCTCTCTGCGGTTTCGTCCGGGCTCAGGTTTTGTTATCTTTTCTGATTCTACCCTTAATTTTAAGGCGTTGCTATTTGGATATTTGCTTGTTGCTTTGACTAGGAATTGCTTTTTCTAGATTATGTATTGCTTAACAGAAATGAAAAGAGAAAAAAAAACCTTCACATTGAACATGAGCATTCTTGTTTAGTTTGCGGTTGTTTATTTTTTCATTTATATCTGTATATTGGAGGTTTTTGGTCTGATGCAATATATAACATGATAATACCGTGGGATGCTCTTCATGTCCATGCTTTTGATTCAGCATTTTGTTTAATGTGAAAATGAGGCAATTGATTAAGATGATTTAAGAAGTATTTATATGAGATGGTTGTTGTTATTATAATTATCAACCTTGAGGAGTCATGGCATTAAGCATGACCTTTGCTAACCTTAGGGGCCGTAAAATTCATAGTTGGTGGGTGGTGGTATTTTAAATATTGAAGTTCTCAATCGATACTTTTATTCATCTATTGGGTTCAAGAGGGCTGTTAAACGTCTTTAAACTTTTGTATGCATTCTTGGAATTGCGCTTAGAATGTAACTTAGGTTTGAATCATTGGTTGATAATTCAAAGTTTTGGGTTCCTTGTGTAAAGATTCAACATGGTGTTTGTACTGATACCCTTCATTGGATTTTTCTGTGTGAAAGAAGTTGAATGTAATGTTTATCACAGTGATTTTATTTTACAGGGTGATGCTGATAGTGCCATTGACAGGCTTTGGCAAAAGAAGAAAGCTGAACTTCGTCAATGATGAACTAGTATTGACTTTGTATGCCCTTATTTAGACAAGTTAAGTGCACGTAGGGAATGTGATATCGATGTCTCGAAACTATTCTCTTTCAATTTTGGGAATGCGCGATTGAATTGTGGACAAATATTTTACATCTATGTTTTGTTCGTTTGATGTTAAGACTCTATCTTTTGGCTTATAGATTGCTTTTGGCGTGCTTTGGGTTGCTTGTTGAGTCTTCAGTCTTAATACTAGTCCTTTTTTTAGTTGGAGGAAACAATCATTTGATATAGTGGGTTGCCCAAGTTGGACAAATAACAATCAGACTAAAGTTATAGGATCCCGCGAATGGACCCTGTGGGCCGTATTGGTCTCATTCATTGGAATGAATGAGAGGAAGTAATTGGTGAAGGTCTAATGTTATTAGGATCGTAATGCTGTCCATCTGGGGTCATCTTTCCTAGGCAAGCCGGTGGAAAAGCAAAAGGAAGAATAGAATTATTGTTCATGCATATTTATAAAATCGATTGAAGTGGGCTTGCCTTTTTCGGTGAGAGTTTGATAGATAGACAAAAGCCCTTTCAGATTTTAGTAACTGGTTCAAAGAGTGGCCTAGTTTCTTCTTAATACATATTTTTTTACAATAATAAAGTTAGGTAGCTATAGTGAAAAAAAGCAGCTACCTTTTCATATAAACAAACACGAGGTCCAGTCCATGGGTAGCTTTTTCTAGTTAGGAGTGTGGTAAGGTGAGAGTGAGTTCCTTCTAAGATTTAAAGTAAGGTAATAATTGATCTATTCGTGCCCCTTGAGGATGGTTAAAGAAAAGCAACATGTTTCAGAAAAGAAACCAATTGCATCATAAATGTTTGCTGGTCAAATACTTGGCTGTATAGATTTACGTAAACTTGAAACTTTCAGGCTAAGGGGGGAAAATTCTTCTCTGTCAACCCAATTTGCTTTATCTGGCGCTCGAGGGGGGGAGCTAGTAGGGCTTATCCTTTTATGTATATAACAACTCAAAATTCTCAAGCTGGAATTAAATATATTAAATTTATAAATATTAATTAAATCAAATTATTTATTTAAAATCATTAATTCGTCGAATACTTATCTAAAAAATAATTTATAAATTATTATATGTATTTTATAATAGTTACAATTTATTCAATACACACTCAAAAGATAAAAAAATTATGTTCTAATGTATTTTTCATTTTTTAGGTTAAATCAAATAGGTTATCTAGCAGTTAGAAACTAAGCTTGATTAAATTTAGAAAATTTTCAGTTCTCCAAGTATTGTTTTTGGGACAATGGATGAGAGAAGAAGTTGAAGAGTTAGCAAAACTAGTGTATTTGTCAGGTAATCAATAATGAAGGAATCGGAATAAAAAATTGGAATGAAAATGAAAAATGAGAATTAGAATTAGAATAGGAATGACATTATTAATTATGAGTGCTTGGTATGGTATTAAATAAAGTTAATAGTAT
>JANIPM010000007.1:11454337-11466196 GCA_027478405.1 Erythroxylum cassinoides
TTCATACCCATTCTCATTCCCTTCTACTATTATACCCATATCCATACCCAACCCTGTGCTCAAACCAAACGCCCCCTAAGTCATTCATTGTCAATTTATTATATATTTTTATTAAGTTTTTATTTCAGTTTAATTATAACTTTTTAATTATGTGTAATATTAGAACTCCATAAATAGAGGTTTTTACCAAATTACTATGCATAATTTATGAGTAGATTAACCGGTAAAGTTGGTCCATTGTGATAAGAAGATTACATGTTCGAATTACAAAAAGTCTTTATGTAAAAATACAGTCGCAAAACAGAGAATCTAGTACATTAGGGTACATTGAGTTTTACTAAGCATAATTTATATAATTAACAATTGAGTAATCTTAAATTTTTTTCTTTATTTTTCTAGTATATGGTCGAATATGTGTTTTTGTCCTATGTTAAAAGATAGATAAAGAGCCAAAATTTAAGTGTATTCAATTACTAATCATCCAAGGTATATGTTTAATGATTTCATCTATGACATTATTATAAATACTAAATAATAAACTAAATATAATTAGAAAATCCTAAATAATAATAATTCTTGCTAATGAGTACTAATTAAAATTAAAATGGAAATTTAATAAAAATTATAATAGACTTTTAATGATAATATATCTAAATAATGAAATGTTAAATAGTAATAATAGGGGGAACTAGTTAAATTGATTTTGACATCACACATAGGTTTGATGTAGGCCTATTTTATCTTGCATTATTTTCTCCAGATGGACACTGTGTTACATGAAAACAAGAGATGTACTAAAGAGTATGTGAAATAAAGGTAGTATAGACAGCAGAAAGGAGAAAAAATAGAGCGCAAGACCAAGAATACAATTAGAAGAGAGAGAAGGAAGGAGACAAAATCATTTGATTACTGATTCTCATATATGTTTGCTACGACGATATAAAGTTAGGTCCTCCTTATGATAATCCACCATATGTAGTTATGTAATATATTCCTTTTGTTCTTGTAACATGTGTGCGTTTCACTAATATTAACATTAAGCGGCTTCTTTTCTATTTATGTGATATCATTTCTTTATTTATACATCATCATTTTATTTTTTATAGTAGTATTCGTTAACTTTTATATTTCCTTCTTCATCCTTTCATAATAGTGCCTTCCTCTTCAAGAACCTTGTCCATAGGTTTGCTTTAGGGAAACGTTGTGAAGCTCAAATAAAGTTTCCCAAGTTGTCTCTTCATGTGAGTTATCAGTCCACTACACCAGTATTTAGTTTATAGATTTATTATGATATTTCACAATCCTATGATCTAAAATCACTTTAGGAACCCTGTCCATATGTTTAGAATTATTAATAGCTTTATGGAAGTTACTTACTTCTCCTATCCACACTTCTTAACTTGAGATACATGGAACATTATATGAATGAGCTTCTTAAGTTAAGATACATGGAACATTAGATAATGAGGCATCATAGGGAATGCAACAACTTATATGCCACTTTACTAAGCTTCTTTATGAGCCTATAATATATGAAGAGAGCTTATGGTTGATCCTCTTTTCCAATGAATGTTGCCTCTAAGGCTGAAGCTTTAAGAATTCCCATTGTCTAACTTGGAATTCCCCCCTTGTCCTTCTTTTGCTTGCTTGATACTTCATCCTATTTTAAGCTCTCATAAGATGAAACCTTATATTGGCTAGAGTTGTTTCCCTGTCCTTCATCACTTGATCCACCACTAAATTCTTAAAATATTTAGTGAAGCAAGGAACATATGTAGGGGAGATAACCGTACAATATATCAAATGGAGCGGGGTTAAAATGTTGCTTGATATATGTTATTATATCACAATCTAACAATAATATCCATTTGAACCATTAGTGGGAGTGCCTATGTAAAAGTATCCTAGGTAATTCTCTAATATTTTATTTATTGCCTCTGTCTATCATATTGGTGGTAATATGCAGTTGAGAAGTTTAAACTCACTCCTTGTAACTTGAAGGTTTCCCTCTAAAATACCCTTAAAATGATATGGTCTTAATCATTTGCTGTGCTTTCTGGCGTTCCGTGGAGTTTAAAGAAATGATCAAGGAACAGATGGGCTACTTTAGTTGATTTAATCTGTCCACTATTACTACAATAATTGATTGATCTTTAAGTATAAGTAATCCCTCTATAAAATTTATAATGATCTCTTCTAGACACAATTCTGGAACTAGTAGAGGCTACAGCTTCTCGGAGAATCCAACGTTTCTCGTGCTTTTTTCTTTAGCACTTGAGACATCCCTAAATATAGTTCCTCACACCTTGGTTAAACCCATCCAGTATAAAACATTTTGTATCTTCTTAATAGTTGCTATAACCATTAAGTGACCTCCTTATGGTCCATTTTGTATTCCCACTCATTGTTATTGGAATTTAATTCTCATGTCTTCAACTTCTAATAATATATTGAATGATCATGTTTTTCTCTCAACTTTCCTTAATCTCATCCATTAACCAAGTATGGACTTAAGAGATTGTTAGGGGTAGCAAAATAGTGTCAGTTATCCTCTACAAAGTATTTGTTGCTTTGTAATTCTTCCCACTTCTATATACAACCTCAATTTTATACCTAAATGAATTTTGTAACCATGCTTGTTGAAAATGGGTGGAGATTCTCTGTTTAAATAGGTACTTAACGCTTTGATGATTAGTTTGTACCTTAAATTTCTATCATTAAGATATTATTGCAATTGTTAGGAACTCCTCATAAGTAAAGAACCTCAAGTGTTTAGTAGCTAATATTTTGCTCAAACATGCAAAGGGAAGTCTTTCTTATTGGAGAATAGCTCTTAACAAATACTATGTTTTGGTAGCTTTACTAGGTCCAACTTTGTATCACTCATATTTTACTATTTGTGGATGGTATGAAACGTTTTAATTACGCTAAGCATTTTCATTTTAAAAATGCATTGTTAAGGGAGGAGTTTCTGGTTGAAGTAGTTAAGAGGAGTTGATATTTTGGATAAGCTGAAACATTATGAGAAAGTCCTTTGTGATTGAAGTTTTACAATTGATAGTTAGTTTCATAGGAGAATATCTTGATGTCAGACTAAGAAGTATGGGGAAATTATGATTCAGTATAAATTTTACTAGAAGTAACATTCAAAGGTTTTTTGGTTTAAAGAAGGGAGTGTCAACACAAAATTCTTTCATTCTTCAACTTCTTTAAGAAAAAGGATAAATTTAATTTCTAAGCTCCAAGATGAAAGGGTTATTGACATAATAATCACAAGGATATAAAAGCTATTATCTTAAATTACTTCCCGTCTTCATTTATTATGGGCAACTCTTGTACGGGAGCAGATTTTCTTTTCCTATCAATCAATTCCTACTTTGTTACATTAAATCTCTTCTACACATTCATATGAGACCTATATAAATATGTGGATAAGATTAGATGACACAGAGTTAGAACACCCTAATGGGCACAAAGGATCTCATATGCTCTTGTACATGTATTGTTTTGGATGTTTTTGTTCTTGAAGTTATGACTGAGAATAGTGAGGTTTTAATGGCTTATTATATATATGTAAAGTCCATGTTGCATATACACCTTGATAAGTCTCCAAGACTGGATGGATTTAATCCTACATCTTATCAAAACTTTTAGGAGTTGATTAGTCCAAATATTTTTTAGGCTTGCTTGAGCTAGAAGGAGTCTTATGAGCTTCTTGTGTTTTTGAATGATACTACACTTGTGTTAATTCTCAAATGTAACCAATTTTTACAGTCTGAGATTTAGGCTAAAAACTCTTTATAATGTATTATACAAAGTGATGTTTAAAGTGGTGCCCAATTGCTTAAAAGTTATTCTTCTCACAGTAGTTTCTGAATTTTAGTCAACATTAAAGTATAAGAGGAAGGGTAAAGTAAGTAATATGACTCTTAAATTCTATATTGGCAAAGCTTGTAACTGTGTCAATTTGTATTTTCTTCACAAAATCCTTATTAAATTGGGTTTTATATAGACTTGCGATAATATGGTCATGTTATTATTCTATTCTATTTAGTTTTCTGTTAATTTCAATGGTGAATTATTAAGCCTTATAATTCCTAATCGTGAGATGCAGCAAGCCAATAAGAAATAATAGATTCACGAGTGCAATATTGTAAATCTGCCCCATTGATTTCACACCTGCCTTTTGAAGATGCCAACTTATTTTTCTTCAATTCAACGAATGATGAAACCCATCACATGAGATCCATCTTGAAGCAATATGAATATGAATTGAGTCAAATCATTAATTTTCAAATTTTAGGTACTTTTTTAGCTCTAATGTGCTATCTTGTTATATAAATTATATTTTATCTATCTTTAGTGTATTTAAGAACCTTTTAGACTGAAAACTTTTTGGTCTCCCTTCTTTTACTGGGGGATGCAACAAGGCTATTTTTTCATAGTTGAAGGAGATAGTATGGAACTAAGTAGCATATTGAAGAACCATATTCATTTATGAGGTAGGAAAAGATATGTTAAGAATTTAAACTATTTTCACACAACTAGAATGTCAGTAGAACAACATAAAATTTGATAACAGAGTTCAGCCAAATTGTGCCTACGTCTCCGGGACTACCGCATACTTTTTATATTAGGGAGAAAAAACAACACTTACAAGTATTTACACTCAACATTCAACTCACTAGTGTTTACACACACTCTCAAACCCTTACCCCAATACACCCCAAAATTACTCACAAAAACTTACTACTCTTAGTATTTCTCTTACTCACCAAAGGATGAGAAACTACGAGTTAATATTTTGTTTTTCTTTTTGGATGAATTAAATGGAAGGGGGAGGGGGTTTATTTATAGTTGTTGAGCTACCCCCTCCCTCACTTACTTTCCATATGGGACAAAGTCCTTTACAAAACTAACAATGTCCCACTTGAAGACTGATTTCAATCTGTCTTCCCACTTGGTTGATGCAGTAACTCGTCTAAATTTTGTCACTCTTGCAGACCAACTGAAATTGCGCACAACTTCAGTTTCTTGATTGTCACCACCTTGGTTAGCATGTCTGCAGGGTTCTTGCTTTCAAGGATCTTCTCAAGTGTTAACACTTCATCTTTTAACAAGCACCTGATGAAATAATAACGATCACCAATATGGTTGGTTCTGGACTGGAATGCTAGATTCTTAGCCAGATGAATTGCACTATGACTGTCACTATATAGCACATTCTTCTCCTGTACGAATCCCAACTCTTACAGAAAATTCTGAAGCTATATCATCTCTTTGCTAGCTCCGGTTATTGCTATGTACTCAGCTTCTGTAGTGGATAATGCAACAATCTTCTAAATATGCGATATCCAACTCACAGCTGTTGTACCTATAGTGAAGATGTAACCGGTGGTGCTCATTTTTCTATCAACTTCACCTGCATAATCTGAGTCAATATAACCTTGTATTTTTATTTCTCCTTTGCCAAAGTACAGGCATTTGTTAGTACTGCCTCGAAGATATCTTAAAATCCACTTTATTACTTTCTAGTGGACTTTTCCTGGATTTGCCATAAATCTACTAACTGCTTCCACTGCATGGCCTATGTATGGCCTTGTGTATACTATGGCATACATCAAGCTCCCAATAGCAGAGGCATAAGGAATCTTTGCCATCAAGTCTCTCTCTTCATCTATCTGAGGTGAATGATTTTGAGATAGGTAAAAATGACTGACAAAAGGAGTGTTGACTGGTTTAGCATTTGCCATATTAAACCGTTGCAAAACACGATTAATGTATTCTGCTTGAGATAATTGTAATTCTCCTTTCTGCCTATTTCTAGTTATCTGCATCCCAAGAATCTTCTTAGCTGGACCCAGATTTTTCATGTTGAATTCTTTTAATAATTGTTGCTTCAAGTTTCTGATGTCATCCATATTAGAATCCACTACTAACATGTCATCGACATAAAGTAGCAAAATGATATAACTGGACTGATATCTCTTAATATTTCAACAATGGTCGGCATTGCACTTCTGGAAGTCTTACCTATGCATAAAGTTATCAAACTTTTTGTACCACTGCCTTGGGGCTTGTTTCAGACTTTACAAGCTTTTCTTCAACTTATACACTAAATGCTCTTTTCCTTTCTCCAGGAAACCCTCTGGTTGGTGCATAAATATCTCCTCATCTAACTCTCCATGAAGAAATGTTGTCTTCACATCAAGCTGATCAAGATGGAGATCTTGACTTGCGACAATACTTAACACCGTTCTGATGGTATTAAGCTTCACCACAGGGGAGAAAATGTCGGTATAGTCTATTCCTTCCTTCTGCTGGAACCCTTTGACTACTAACGGAGTTTTGTATATTTTGGAACCATCAAACTCCACTTTGACCCGATATATCCCTTTGTTATGGAGAGCCTTCTTTCCTTTGGGTAACTTTGTTAGTTCCCAAGTATGATTGGAGATTAAAGATCTCATCTCATTTTTCATTGCAAGCTCCCACTTACTGGCATCTTCTATTTGACATGACTCTTTATAAGACTCAGGCTCGCCTCCATTAGTTAACAATAGATAATTTGAGTATCTCCTGTTTAGCACATGAGGTTGAGAAGACCTTCTCAACTCAGGAACAGGAGAGGTGGGCTGTGGTGATTCAAGCTGAGCTTCTTCTTTAACAGTTTGCTCTGATTAAGAACTTACTTCCAATTGCCTTACTGAAAAATTTGAGATATTGCTGATATCAACAAATATAGGGTCTCTCTGAGGGACTTTCTCTTATGCATGTCGGTCTTTATACATCAGCTTTTATTAAAGACCACATCTCTACTCTAAATGATCTTCTTGTTTTCTTCATCCCAAATGCGATACCCAAACTCATCCTTGTTATAGCTAATAAATGTGCATTTCTTGGATTTTAGATCAAGTTTATTTCTGCCTTGATCACTGATATGCACATATGTTGTATAGCCAAATACCTTGAGGTGTGAAAGCTTCACATCTTTTCCACTCCAAACCTCCTCTCGTATCTTGTACTTCAATGGAACTGATGGACCTCGGTTGATAAGATAAGTTGTTGTGTTGACTACTTCTGCCCATAACTGCTTTGGTAAACCTGATTGCATCCGCATACTTCTAGCTCTTTCAGTTAAAGTTTGATTCATGCGCTCCGCTATACTATTATGTTGTGGCGTTCCTGGCATGATTCTCTTCATCCTGATTCCATGCTCGTAACAGAACTTTTTGAATCTAGTGTCCTCATATTCTCTACCATTATTAGTTTTGAGCTTCTTTATCTTGAGACCCGTCTTATTTTCAACCATAGCCTTCTATGTCTTGAAAGCATCAAATACTTCTAACTTGTGTCTCAGAAAATAAACCCACACCTTACGAGAGTGATCATCAATGAATGTCACGAAGTAGTGCTTTTCACCAATGGATGGAGTAGTTGTTGGTCCCCAAACATCATAATGCACGAGCTCAAGTTTCTCCTTCTTTGGCGTTCTACCACCTGTTTGAAAGTTGATTCTCTTATGCTTTCCAAGAATGCAGTTTTCACACATATCCTGTTCTACTGACTGTAGACTTGATAGTTTCCCATAGGAATGCATTAAATTTATTCCTTTTTCACTCATGTGGCCAAGTCTTTGGTACCACAAGTTGGAATCTCCACTTCCTTGTGCAACCGCAATTGAACAACATGCTCCAGCTGTTTGGTAGAGAGTATCATTCTTTTTTCCGTGTGCTACAATCATTGCTCCCTTTGACACCTTCCATTCATCACTACGGAAGGTTGTGATGTAGCCTTCATTTGCCAATTGTCTCACCGAGATTAAGTTCTTTATCAGATTAGGAATATGTCAGACATCCTTCAGCCCCCTGATGGACCCATTCAGCTTGAGCTTCACTACACCTTTATTGACAATCTCGCAGGGTTGATCATTATCAAGATATACATTGCTGAAATTTCCAGGCACATACTTCTCTAAAAGACCTTTCTCCGAAATTGCATGGAATGATGCTCCAAAGTCCAATATCCATACCTCTTGCTTATTTTCTAAAGCACATATCAAGGCACCATCTCCACTTAAGGTGGAAGCTATATTTGCCTCCTGGTTGTTTGACTCCTGCTTCTTCGAATCATTCTTGCATTGATTTTTGTAGTGCCCAGTCTTTCCACAATTCCAACACTCGATATTTTTTTAGTTTTGGGAAGTAGTGGGATTCTATGACTTGGACCTCCTGTCCTTTGATCTATCACGGTATCTAGATTTCCTACGTCCCCTACTTCTTCCTTTTGATTCTGCGGCAAGGGCAGAGGAGGATGAGGCTTCACCTACTTCTTTTCTTCGAGATTCTTCATTTATAATCAGGCTACTAACATCCTTAAACTTCAACTTGTTGGTTCCCATTGAGTTACTCACTGATGTGACTGTGGCACTCCAACTCTTTGGGAGGGATGACAAAAGTATTAAGGCCTGTATTTTGTCATCAAGATCAATATTCACTGTACTAAACTAGTTCAAGACTTTGTTGAGTTCATTGATATGATGATCTACAGAGGTGCCTTCCGCCATCTTCAAGTTAAACAAACGCCGCATCAGAAGTACTTTGTTTATTGCTAATGGTTTTTCATAATACTCCGTCAGTTCCTCCATAAGACCTTTTGTGGTTTTTGCTTTTACCACGTTAAAGGCTATATTTCGAGATAAGGTCATTCGAATTGCTTCAAGGACCTGCCTGTCAAGAATAACCCACTCTTCATTTGACATGTTTTCTGGCTTCTTTCCAAAGAGCGGTAGAAACTAGTTATTCTGATACAGATAATCCTCTATATGCATTTTCTAGTATTCAAAATCTGTGCCATTGAACTTATCGATTTTGTTGAGCATGTCATCTAGTACCATCACTCTCACTAGTTTCTAGTTTCCTCTGACTATTGAACTGTGGTTCTCAATTATCAAAAGTCAATTCCTAGGAAAGGTTGGGTGGGAAGATACAACAGGTCCCACTTAAGTTCCAATTTTTCTTAGACAGAACCTCCTTAATAACACCACTCAGTAGCCAAAAAATACCTGAGGAAAGTTTTCTGATGCAGAGGATCCACTATTGTGGCAACTGCAGAGCATACTAACTCCAAGCTTCAACACACCTAAGAAAAGTTTTCTAATGTAGAAGATCCACTACTGTGGCGATTACAGAGCATACTCACTTCTCTAAGGCTCTGCTACCAATTGTTAGGAATTTAAACTATTTCCACACAACTAGAATGTCAGTAGAACAACACAGAATTTGATAACGGAGTTCGACCAAATTGTGCCTACGTCTCCGAGGCTATTGCACATCCTTTTTATTCGAGAGAAAAAACAACACTTACAAGTATTTACACTCAACAATCAACTCACTAGTGTTTACACACACTCTCAAACCCTTACACCAATACACCCTAAAATTACTTACAAAAAACTTACTACTCTTAATATTTCTTTTACTGACCAAAGGATGATAAACTAGGGGAGTTGGGGTTTATTTATAATTATTGAGCCACCCCTCTCTCTCACTTACTTTCCATATGGGACAAAGTCCCTTACAAAACTAACAAATTTTCGATAGCTCCCCGTCCCATTTGTGCACCTTCAAATGCTAGTGCTTCGACCTTTGTGGATTTTCTCTCAGAGACCTCCTCTTTTCACGTGAAGATGATGACCTTAATTAACTCAAAAATCAAAGATTGTTGGCAAGTGGATGATAGATTTTAAACCTTTTTTTATTTGATCTATGTATCAAAAGTTTTAAATAATTTCGCTATGAAGCCATGTTATTAAATTGATATTAGTTATTAACAAAAATTAACTTCAAATTATATTTAATCTAAAGCGAGAGTTTGATATTAATTACTAAAAATATAAATTAGACTAATTTTAATTTTTTAATCATGAAATAAAATTATTTGTGATAAATATAAGTTGTTTAGTTAATATAATCGATATGAAATGATAGCTCTCAAATATTCTATTATAAAAATAATTGAAGTTATCAAACAGGAAAAACACAATTTCGTGCCTTACGCATTGGCGGAACACAGATATTCCCAACAGATTAATTTGATGAGCTACCTACGACTAGCTACTGGTACAAATTGTAATTCTAGGAGCTTCCAGTGGTTCCTTCTTGGCCATCCATTTCTCGCCAGAGACCGGCTGCTGTCCAAACCAATGAAATCAAACGGGGAAGCTGGTGAGCAGCTTTATTTGCAATTCTCTCAACCTCATAGCAAACTCCAAAGCCTCATTCATGGCAGCTCTAGCACTGGCCAATGCGTCCTCCAACTCCTTGTGGGTTAAGTAGTGAGAGCAGACTTCGCTTAACATCTGATCGTGCCGTTCCTGAAACCTTAATACCCTTTCTTCGGCTTGCTCCAGTGCCTGAGTTACAAGTCTCAGCTTCGTTGCAGTCAAATGCCGGCTTTGCCATCTCTTGAAGTTTGGTATACACAGAAGGAAGGAAGCAGAGAAGCCTATCATGGCAAAAATTGTTCGGCCGTAGTCCATCCTGATACGATGAAAAGGATCGATGGACGATATTGCGGAATTAAAATACATATGAATGGAATAAACTCGTAGAGCCCGTAGTGGAGAATATTTTGAGTTGAATGATTCCTTGCTTGCATGGAACCATGGGGGACTACGATATTGCTTTATGAAGAACAAATTAAAGTATGATGCTGAGGGGCTATCTGGTATGACTGTAGTTACATGTATTAGGTCGTGATTGAAAATTAATTAAGAAAAATATTTGTTTAAGAATAAAAAGAATTATCATTTGAAAAACTATCAGAGAAAAGCAATGTTAAGCTTTCTCAATCAATAACGTGAGGGGTTATGACACCACTGCATATTGGGAAACCAATAGTGGTCGTATTAGAGAGAGACAGAGTGAAAAATAAAATAATAATAATTGAATAATTTTTAAAAGCTTAAATTATAAAATTTAGAACCATACTTGAAGTTTCTGTTATCAGTGTCAACTATGATATATGATTGTGTCGTTCAAGCTTTAAAATTTATAAGTCCTCAAATACCGCAAGTGCACGGATCACAACTATAGTATAAGAGGTGTCGATCCCACAAAGAGAGTACTAGCTTAATCTTAAGTCATCTAAGGCTCACAGAAAAGAATAAAAAAATAAAACTGCATAAGTGAACGCGGAAAGTAAATACAAGATTTTGATTCAAGAATTATAAAGTGGAAATTCCAACAAAACATAATTAAACTGAGCAGTCACGCAGGTCACAATTGAAATCTGTCAAAAGAAAGTTATGAAAGAGAGGATTTTATCTATTATTAATACTAATCTAGCCATTTTTGTATTTACAATGTGTAGGTTCTAGACGATTTTAGGGTTAATTACTATCTCTCGAGTTATAACCATTAAATCTTAATCGAATTATGAAACTTGCAACCTCTCAACTCACAAATTATCCACAATTCTAGTTAGTTCTAAAGCTATCTAATAAACAATCGAGTCTCACACGGGATCTCTCTCTACGAAATTATCGAATAGATTGATTAAGGTGGTCAATTAGACCGTCTAACTCTTATTAATCCGATTTAATTGTTTTTCTGGCTCACCCTCTCGATTTGTTACCGAAACATGCATTTACATTAATTAATTACAACACCCAAAAAAATAAACACGAAAATAACTAAATCAATATTAACTCAAAGTAAAATCTCGAAGAAGAGTTCAAAACATTATCAACAACTCAAAATCCTTTTCCATACAATCCATCTCAACTTTATACATTTAAATGAAAAAGGAAATGAAGAGAAAATGGAACTTAGGTTGGACAAATCGGGAAGGCAGCGG